>JAXGGA010008269.1:0-57890 GCA_038373865.1 Uloborus plumipes
CCCCCCTTCCAAGAAAAAAAAAAAATCCTCTTCAAATGAAGCACTTGCCACTCACCTTAAAAAGCACACATATTATTGGTGGATCCGAGCACCCACCCATATTTTTTCCAAAAAATATTTTTTAAAAGGTAATATAATGAGCATTCAAAATACAAAAAAGATAATTACAGATCATCTAAATTTGCACTAAAACTTTCTATTTAATTTTTTAAGTATAATACAAAAAAGTTTTTCTTACTGTTGGATTATTAACATCCTGTTTGCGTAGTGGTACACTTAGACTTTTTAAGCATTCAAATAAATTTTCATCACTCAGCTTATTAGCCATTTTTACCTGCAAGTGAAACAAGTTAAGAAATCAAAATCAATGTAGACTTTAAATGGGACAAAATATTTTACCTTGTACTGTTTTTCTTCATTTTCATAAGTGACACAAAAGCTAAATATGTATGCAAACAAAATTGCAATGAACAAGAATATTAACGAAATTCAGGAAAATAATTTAGTAATTTAGAGCTGAATATTTTACCTTTTCATTAAGATTCTTTTTTTTTTCTTTTTGTAAAGTTTCCAGTTCTATTTTTTTCCCCAGCAATTTTGCTTTGATTTAACTTTTAGAATATTAATTGGAAATTCTATTAATATTACTATTTGGAAGGTTAATAATACTGATTTTAGACCAAAATTTTTAAATACTGACCAAATTTTTAAAATACTGACAACTTTTAGCATAATAATAAATTAAGCTACGTAGAAGGGATGCTCATTTTAGTTGTTACATAAGGAAATGCCAAATTTGTGATACAAAACCAAATCTGGTACAAAAATTTTTCAAGTGATAAGGTTATAAGTTAACAGATGAAAAATATGATAAACTTCTACGGTTAGAAGATTATTTTTTTTTAACTAAGGCTTTATTGGAAATTAATCCATATAGGGATCTCATGAGAGAAAAGGAGTGAATAAAATAAAAATACATATGGAACAAAGAAACAAACAGACAAAAGAAAGTCAACAATTGGGAGAACAGCAGCAAACAGGGAAAAAAAAGGGTGGTTTCAAGGATCGCGTAGCACGGGAGAAGCAGGTGTCCCAATGCCATTTTATCTCTTGCTTCCTAATACGGTTTAGTCAAGTTTTCCTTTCTCTGTGCGGTACCATTCAGCCCTCCAGGATCGATCCAGGACGGTTTCTTTTCGTGGTTTTTGGCTGTAGGCTTCCTTTGTATTTTCAATGTTATGCCAAATTTATCTCTGTTAAGCATATTTAAGTTGCTTCTGCATTCCTTTTCAATTCTTGAGTGGGTATGCTTTTTTAATGATACAAGGAGAATTAGGTTTTGATCACTTATCTTTTCATATCCCTTTTTTGCTAGTTAGTCCTCTTTTTTGTTCCCATAGATACTCACATGGGAAGGTACCCACTGAAATACCATGGAATATTTTTGTTTCTTAGTATGTTTATTGTTTATTGCTTATCTACCTCTTTATTTGTGCTATTATTTGCGGTTCAGAGTGGTGGTTGTTGGAGATTGCTTGGAAGAAAAATAGATTAATTAAAAAGATCAAGCTAATGTTAAAAAAAACTAAATGTTAAAGAGTTTTTCCCAAGGCCTGCGTTAAGCACTCACCACTTTGCTAAAAAATTAAAAATCCAGCGAAAAAATTCTGATTTGTCTAAAGAATTGCCGAAAAGAAAATTCTCAGGAATTTCCACCGAGGAAAAAATATATGTACTGTATTAAGAAAAAAAATATTATTAAAATTCTTTGACTAAGATTTTCACAATTTGGCTAAGACGTTAGCAAACTTACTCTGGTTATAACAACTTAAAATTCTTAGCGCAGACCATGTTTTAATATTATCAATTAAATTATCAAATTACTTTAATTTTTAAAAAACACTAAAAAATAACTTCAAAACTTTTGAAATTAAGAAATAGAGAGGATAAAATGTGTATAAATGGTAAATTCAGCCCTATTCTTTTTTCAATTAGAAAACAAAATAATATAATAACAATGAAAACACTATCTAAATGTAGAAAAGTTTCAGCTCATAAGCAAAGGCAAAACTACGAGAAATATTCCATCAGCCTTGTATTATAAAAAGACTTGCACTAAAAAATTAGTTAATGTGCAGATAAGTCAATATATTTCAAGTTTTAAAGTTTTCAGGATTTGAATGAAAAAAGAAAAAGTAGAAGGGAGAAAGAAACTAAATAACCGAAAAGAAAGACTTGCCCCTTCTTAGCAAAACAAAGAACGGAACTTATTCACAAGATTATTTTAATTGCTGATAAAAGTATAAAAAGCTTAATATATTGTGCAGAAACTAGATTCCCTAATATCATAATACATGTATTTGTATAGTGAGAGATATTCAAATGAAGCATAAAAATTTTAGGCTTTCTTGAAATAGTACACAAAATTGCTGTTCTGCTTCGTGTATTTCCCTTATGTTATTATTTTTTTCAAACAAGAATAGGGAGAAAATCAGGGACAAGAATGACAAATTGCACATGCACTCTATGAATTTATGCTTAGCAAATTGACAGCAAACACGGAGGTTAATATGCAATGTATAAATAAGTAAATACAAAAACAAGAGCCAAATACAGCGATAAATCCATCGACATTATTTAGTTTCAAACTTCTTTTAAAGTGATATTTTTCTCAAAAGCGATGGTAGTTTCTAATCCTCCCTAAATTAAAATCCAGTTTCGACTAATGTATAAATGGAAAACATGTCCATTTTTTATACTCTTGCTCTAAAATTGTCTTGAGAAATGAATATCTACATAGAAAATTTTGATCTTCAACGGACATCTACAATAAAAACTCGCGCCATGCGAAACATAAATAAACATTTTTTCTTCTCGTCAAATAAAATTTTTAATTTAAATACACCGAAATCTTCGTTTCATATGACACTTAAAACTCACCGAGGAATGAAATGCCTTTGTCTGAAAACTTAAAATATTATTTTAAATTATAATAGTCAAATATAATTGACACAAGCACTCGAAGCTCTTTGTTTTGAATTAGCGCTAGAAAAAATGCCTCCAATAACATTTGCTTCGCTACCGTAGAGATGGGTTCAGCTTTAATCGCCACCTTGCGGCAATCCGATAATGTCGTTGTTATTTTTTGATTAGTTAATTTTTAAATTTAAATTCAGAAATGAACCAATCGTTAATTTTTTGAAGAACTCCGGTAGATGGCAGTGTATCGTGAACAAATTGCATTTTGCAGCTATTGGCGATGGATCCAAACAATATTCGAAACAAACTTTTTGATTGGTTGATTTTTAAATTTAAATTCAGAAATGAACCAATCATTAATTTCTCTAAGAACTCTGGTAGATGGCAGTGTATCCTGAGCCAAGGATGAAATTTTGCTCTGTGCTAAAAGCCAGAAAGTTACAGGCACAATGCATCCTATGCCAGAGCCATCTACAGAGGGCTCTGCAACAACTTTTTCCCCCGCGCGAAAAATGGAATCCCACCCCCAGCCACGAAACCGATTGTTATGGTTTTGATCGGAACTTTTGATCGAATGAATCAAATCGCGACAATTGGTCATACTTGGGGTTTGACGGAAACGAGAAATTATCTCATTTTGATTAATTGATTGTTACAGTACTTGAATGCAACTTAGATGGAGTTAAACAATAGTATCTAGAAAAAATTGTTTTAGTTGTTGAAGAAATAAAGATCAATTTGAGATCAAAAGACAAGAAAGATATTGAATAGATATATATTTTTTGGAATTATTCAGTGTCATAATCTATTTTGTTTTTATTTCTAACAGGTAGTTCGCAAATTAATTTCCCTCCTCAATGATTTGTTCTTGTTTCGTTCGCTAATATTTTGAAACATGCAGCTATTTTTGCTGAGCTTAAGTGTTTCTATTTTTATTCACACTTCAGCAGATGTCATACAAAATGATGTTGAGTCCTTTCTACAATATAATCTTCATAAACTGAGAGACAATGTGAACACACACTCTTCTTTATTATCAAAAGATGATTTCCTTAATAATTTTAATGACCTTGAGTACTATGAAACTGGAAAACCATTATTAAACATGTTTCCTCCTAATAACATTTTTAGTAAGTGTTCAGGAGATATTGCATACACTGTGTTTAGTTTGAAAAACCTTTCCAGTGCATGGGCTTTACAATGTAAGTATATTTATTATTCATGTTGGTGCTGTCCAAAAAATTATTTAAATTAAGTGTTAAATTAGTTCCCTTCCAATTAAAATAATCTATGTTTTTCACATGAAACATCTTGTCAATGAATAAAGGTTGTTGTGTTTATTACATTTGTTTAAATTTTAGAGCTATCAGTTTTGTGCTTTTTATCAAATTCATGGGAATTACTCAGAATGAACTTGGGCATTATACCTAAGTGGGCATCCTTCCATCCCCTTTTAATTATCTGTAAAATTAATCTCATTTCCAATAAATTTCAATAATTAAGTAACAAACCAATTATTCAGGGGGCATCCTATGTAAGAATTGTTTTACTATTAAAATCGGGAAATTTGATGTAAATTGTTTTGAAGCACCTTTTTAAAAATAAGATTAATTAATGTATGCTTTTTAAATTAAGCTGGCATAAATAATCTTTTTTACCCTGATACGAAGTCATCAACCGTGATCCCCTACCCTTAAAAGAAGAAAAAAGATACATTTCCCCAAATATTTTTTCTAACTACAACACTTTAGTTTGGCAGTTAGCTTTTTATGTTTTAGATAATTTGGAAATTGTGGACAAATTGTGTATAGACAACTGTGGAAAAAAAAAAGAGACCTAGTTTTGTGCAATGTCAAAAATAGCTTGAAATGAAAAGGTTCATTTTTAAGTGCTTGAAAAATTTAAAAATGTATAGTCTTTGGATGATTAAAAAGGTACAGTTGGTAAATTAAAAAAAAAAAAAAAAATTCGGGCCATTTCTTTCGGATTTTCTTTCTTTCTTTTTTTTTTCTTGTGCTCCGAAAATCCACCCCAGGAAATTCCAATTACGTTGAGGAGCTTTTTTTTTTATCATTTCTCAGGAGGAGACTCATTTTACCCTTGAAAAGTCCTTGCATCCTTGAAACTAATTTCCATTTTTCTGTACAAGTATATTCTTATCTATTTTCTGGGATGCAACCATCTGTGTTGTAATATTAAGTAGGGGAAATAGTCTTAAGAACTCTTTTTTTTATTGAGCAAGTGGGCCTTAAAAGGCCTTATTTCATTAAAAATGAACAAATAATGAGTGGAAACCCTGAAAAGGGTAGGGTAGAGCAAGTTCCTAAAATGCCTGAGGGGAGCAATAGTTCTCGAGTAAATATATTATAAAAGGAGTAAAAATATTTCAGCATCCATCCTCTTAAAAACCTGTCAAAGGAAGCTTGTGATTACTTGCTAACTACATTACTGTTGGCCCGGCTTAACCGAATACTGTTCGTTCCGAGAAATATTATTCCATTAAGTGGGATCTTTAACATTGAGTCTAAGGCATGGTTCCAGGTTTTATTCGTATAAGCGGGGTATTCGTTTCAGGGGTGCCCACAGGGGGGGATTATGGCGCTAGATGCGCCATCAAAATTTTTGGGGGGGATTTTTTAAAACTAATTTATTTATTTATTTATTTAAATTATTTTTAAAATTATTTATTTTTTTTAATTTAAATTATTCATTGATTTTTTTCAAGTTAACTTATTCATTAATTTATTATTTTTTATTTAAATTATTTCTTTATTATTATTATTATTTTTAATTTATTTTTGTGTGTATGTGTGTGTGCTTGGAATGTTTGGAAGGGAAAAAAAAGCGAATATGTATATTTTTCACATAATTATAGTACTTTTAAAAAATTAATATCTAAAAAATAAATTAATAATATTTAAAAAAAATAAATAAATAATATTTAAAAAAATAAAATAATGGTAAAAATAAAAATAAAAAGCACAATAGGGTTGTGAAATTTTTTGGGGGGGAATTTGCGCCATTGAGCTTGGGGGGGATGGGCACCCCTGATTCGTTTATATGTTACCTGACTAAGCAGGGACGACCATATATCTGATCTTTAGTGTTAAATCTTTGCTTGCGTCAAATCTTTTATTAAAATATCTGAAAATTGGTTTTAAAATTTTCATATTGTTTTTCTTTTTTCCTAGTGATAGACTCTTATGGAAAGCCTGAAAGTGGAATTACTCTTGGAAATACTAAATGGTGGGGTAATTATTTACAATGTCTTGATGTTTATGCTCCTCCTGAAGCCAATGGAACTGCTGGAGATTTCAATGGAAAATACTGTTCATTGAATTGGGATCTTCATATCAATCAATCCTTGGTATCTCATCTTCTGAGCTTCAGTCTGTTTATATTTGAGCTTCAGTCTGTCTACATGTAAGTTAAATATATCATCATTAATTCTGGTTTGTCTTTTTTAGGGTGTTTTACCATTATCCTTCAGCGTCGGTGTTTGTGTTCCAGATACTTGTTCTGCTTCTGAAGTATCTATTGACTTTATCATATTATTGCATTATGCAGGTCAGTATTTTTAAAAAAATCAATGTTAAAGCTAATGAAACAGTAGTTCATTTTCATTTTGGATGCAGTCAAACCCAGTTGAAGGAATGCTATATAAATATATAGGGACTATATTAACTAATGCTGTATATAAATTAATTTTATTAAAGTGTATATCATACAATAATAATTTGTCTTATGGCAATACAACAATGCTTGAAAGAGGCATTCTTTGTCGTCATTTTTCTGGTAGCTTGTAAATACCTCCCAGTATGTTTGTGAATCGAAAATATTCCACGGAAAGTGCTTCAAAAGAAGAAAATTTTTTCCCTCAAATGAAGCTATTAATATAGGTAGTGATGCACTAAAGCTATATCAGTTTTAAGTTACATCAATTTTAATTTCTTTCCATAATAAACTAAGAATTTTTAATCTCATAGTTTTGTTTTAAGTTGAATTTTAAAAACTAATTTTGGGTTTAATTACTTTTTCAGAAATGATGCACTTGTGGAATCCAAACACAACTGTTTTAAATATAACCTCTTTCAGTTGCAAGGAAAATTCAAAGCCCTTAAATGCAGCAGCTAAAGGAGTTATGTGAGTACAATTTTGATTACTTCTAAATTCATTTGTTGATTGCATAAATTAAACATTAGTTCACAACATTTTGTTTAGTAGTTTAGATACTTCTTAGATAAAAAAAGACAAAAAAGAGGTTCCCAAACATTTTTTTTTCTGTGGCAGACCCATCATATATGGGGGGTCAATTCCACCCCACACCCACCCCGGATTTTGGGAAATCACTATTTGCAAATAAGTGGATCTAGTTTTGCTTTTTGGGGGGGATTTTTTACATTGAGTATACACCCTTTATAGTCTCCTGGAAACTGTTTCAAATGATGTGCCTGTTCCGTGGACCCCTTGCAAATTTTTTCGTTTTTCCTGGCAGAGGGGTTTTTTTTTTTTTTTGTTATTGTTTGAATTTGTATTGAAAGATAAGTAAGTTTGAATAAAAATGTACAACATATGTGATCAACTTGTTACTGAATTTGAAAATCGACTATGGAAACATTTCTATGTTTTCCCGTGTTTTATCCGTGGCAGCATATAATCCACGGGTCCAGAAATTGGAAAAGAAAAAGATAATCTTTGTATACTCTGCGGACAATAAGGAGGCAAAAAGCATCGTTGGCTTTGATTTAACATGCAATCTTAACAACTAAATTAAACTGAAATAATAATTTTAAACCTATAATCGGGCCTGTCGCATTTGCCCCCCCCCCCCCCCCCCAGCTTTGAGAAATCAATGCATTTACCTATAAGTAGGCATGATTTTTGTTGTTTTCTGATGAAATTGTATTGCGTTTGCATCCTTTGCTGGGACGAATACTAGGATGGAATCCCTAAAGAATGGAGGCTATCGCCCCTTCCTTCAGGGACGCACCACTAGTAAATTTTCAATATTGAAGTTCAAAAAGCATTTTAGACCAACTTTGCTGGTAGCAGGAGGTTTAAGGCTCTCCTCTTGATACAGTTGACGATTGAAGTCAGGGGTCTGGCCAGAGGAAAATCGGGTCCGTTAACGGACCCTTCACAAAAATACGATCAAGCAAAACGGACCCTTCACAAAAATACGATCAAGCAAAACGGACCCTTCACAAAAATGCGATCAAGCAAAACGGACCCTTCACAAAATGCTGATCAAACAAACGTACATTTCACACATTATTCATTCAAAAAGCAAATCTGAAATCAAAATAATGCATAGCATATTTCTGTGTAAAAGCCCATAACTTTTGAGCCTTTTCTGAAGCTTAAGAAGGGCTTATCCGCTAACTTTGCGAAAAAAAAAAAAAAAAACAGTCCGCACTTCCTGCCTACCCTGTGATGCTCGGGCAAGCAAAAATCTTTAGTGCAAAATGTTGCACTTTTTGTTAGCTTCTTTTAAAGAAAATAACAACTTAAAAAAGGTAGTTGTTTTGCTTTAATGGTTCTGCTTGTTTATGTCATATGCAAATCAAAGTGGCTTGCTGCGATGTTGCTGTTGTTATAGATTTCTCTGGAAGTGCAGAGTAAGGATTTTTCTCCCTGCTATGGACTTAAACATAAAGGAAATAATAATAATAGCAATTATCAGCAGAATGAACTGAGAACAGCAAATAGATAGCTGGGGCTGGAGAAAAAATGGGATTACTTCTGGGTAAAGCGATCAGCTATTTAAAATTAAAATTATTTCCATCTGATGTCTTTGGGGCGATGTTTTGACCTTATTTTGGCGGGCGGAATTTTTTTTTTAATTTCATTTATTTTTTTTAAATCCTTACAAGGGTGGTGTTTTAGTTATATTCAGGAATTAATGTATTTTGGCGTCTGTTAATATTGCAAGTCTGGTATTGTTTGTTTTGCTATGTTTCTCTACCGTATTTTTTCTCCGAATTTTTGGCGAATATGTCGGTGATTATTACTGACATTCATCATATAAACCTGATGAAATATAGCTCTTAAAATTTTTGACTTTAAAAAATTATTAAAAACCGTTTTTATATTTCTGATGCTTTCATTTTGAAAAAAGCGATCTCTGCATCCGATATGAAAATCGAATTTTACTTACTTTTCAAGCTAATTACTCTTTATTAGGAATGAATTAGGATTGAAATTTTGCTTTATTTTTTGCTCAGATCATTATTTTAAAACTTTTAAAGCGAAATTAACTGTTCTTTTATGAGTTCAAATGTTAAACGATCGTTAAATTTTATTTTTGCATTAATTATGTTAACAGACATCAATACTATGTTTACCATTGACCTTTAAATGCAATTGTAAAAAAAATTCACCGAAAAAAATTATTTTATGTTCCGTTTTTATGCTTTTGATGTCACTTGAATGATCACTTTGAAAACTGCAATCTCTTTGCATCCGCTACAGGAATCGGACTTTTCGCATTTTTGATGTTTAATACGCTATTTTTAGAGGAAAATAATGAAATTGATTATATTTTTTAATCAAAAAAAAAAAGCTTTTTTTTTTTTTTTTTTTTCAAAATTATTTGATTTTCACAAAATTATTTGATTTTTCACAAAATCATTTAGTTTTTCACAAAAAACGGACCCTGTGAAAAATCCTGGACAGACCCCTGGAAGTCCAAAACATACGAGGTCAACATTTATCAACAAAGATGCGTAGTTTAGTAAAGGATATGTAATAAAATCATTCATTCCTTCCTTGAAATACTTCTAGATATTCTCTTGGTCCTTTGACTCCCCTGAAAAAACTTGAAATGACGGGCCTGGTTAGAACCAAAATTGTTCTAAAAAGTAGATTTATTCCTGAAGTCTTGATTATAGTATAATTAAATACTTTAAGACAATGAGTGAATTAACACAATAGCGTGAAGCGACTGCTTCATTGTCTGTAATCTTGTTTATTTTACATAGCCAGGGAGTTAAAATGTGAGCATTAGGGAGCAGAGAGCCACAGTCCCTAGTTGTTATTATGAATACAATTGGTTTTGTTTTTAATATTTAGTTGAGTGTGTGGCTATTAGGCAAAATATTGTTGATTGAATATTCATTGAATCATTAGAATTATGAATCTTTTTTTTTTCATAAACTCTTTTTTTATTTTTTACAATTATAATAAAATTAGTTTTGTTTTAATTTCCTTCAGATTTGTCGTCTCGTTTTTTGTATTTTTGGTAGTGCTTGGAAGCTCTACTACCATTTATGAATATTTCTGTATGGGAGAAAAATCTGAATGTAACTCAATACTAGGTGAAGAAGAGGGAAAATCTACACAAATTAACAACGGGAGTACCCCATCTGATGAGAATTTTGATGTGGAATTGCTCATTCGAACGCATTCCAGTCAGGGTTCATCCTCTGGTAAATTTGATTTATTATTTAAATGTCAAATTGATACTTTAGATACTTCATAAAGAGTTCTTTAATTCTTATATTTTATTCACAATGTTGGACAGTGGCTAACTCAATTATTTTGCATTTAGTACACTTTCTTTTATTCCAAAGTTTGACATTCCAAAAAGTTCATAAAAAATGGTTTTGTAAGTAGTATAAAGTTTGATAACTAACTCTTGCTGTAAATAAAGTTTATTCCAAAATTATTATTTTATTCATATGTATCAATTTTGTTATTTTGTTCCCCCAAAACTTTTTTTAAAAATCAATTTTAAATAAATAAATTATTTGGTTACTGATGTTTAGCTGTTAAAGTTTATAAACTAACTGACTTATTATTCAGCAATGACAGAATAATAAATAATATTATGGAAAAAGTCAATGATGTAATTTTTCTCAAAAATGTAGCATTTTGTTAGAATAAGTATAACTTGCTAACCCGTATGAAGCTTATGCTCTTGACAGAAGGAACGCAAACCCGTTTTTGAAAGTAATTAAAAAAAAAAAAAAAACAACAAAATTGTGAGTTGCTGATTATTTTTTGCTGATAGCAATGATAAAATCAATATGTTTTACTTTTGAAGTTTGATGGAATGCTGCTAAAATTATGGTGTGCCTACAAAAAATAATAAAAGAAAGAAAGAAAAAGCCTTTGAGAAATAATATAAAGGATGATAGAAAGTTAGATTTTAATTATGCTAAAGAAAATATTTTTCGGCCCAGGTTCAAGCTCACACCCGTTCCTTTACAACACGACTCTTTACCGACTGTGCTAATGTATCTTAATTGTTAGATTTTTTTTTATCAAAGTAATGTCATAAAAACAAAACAAAAAAAGTCTTTTGGCAGAAAAGAAAAATATTCACACCTTTGATCTATTTTTAAATTTTAATTGTTAAACTAATTTTGATTCCTTTACAGCAATTTATGAAAAGTGCAAGCCTTTCCTTAAATGCTTTTGCATATTTACGAATGGATCAAGGTTGTTGGACACTAAAAGTACTGAAGGGCAGTTGCAATGCATTCATGGTATACGGTTCTTAAGCATGAGTTGGGTTATTCTCGGACACACATATGCTTTTAGTGTTCAAGAAATAAGTAAGTGTCGTACATTCCTAACAATCAATATAAGTTAAGGTACTTACGTATATTATTTCCACTGTACCTATTGATTTGGCGGGGAGAGGGGGGGTTCTTGGCGGTTTTAGATAATTTTTTGTACATGCGAATAACAACCACAAAAAAAAAAAAAAAAAAACCTGCCAAAATAACCCCCACATCTGTAGTTGCGGTGGAGTTAATACGTAAGTACTGTATAGTTTTGTTAGATCTTTGTGTTAAAATTAATGAAATTTAGTTAATATTTTATTAGTTTTACCTGTGATATTCCTGCATACTGTTTCATGGGCTAAATGTATGCATAGTCTTGAATATTAAAAGAGTTGCAGCTTTGTAAAGATAGTTTTTTCTAATTTTTGTTTTTTATTGATTACTAAAAATTTAGCCCGCCTTTAACAAAAAACAATGCCTTGGTGCTGTAACTAAATTGATAAAAACAACATCAATTACTAAAATTTTAAATCATTTCAAATATTATGCTTCTATGTAGAGAAAATTACAACATAAAGGAGGCACAAATAAGCTGATGTTGTAATTTTCTCTACATCAATAGCACAAAGGTATTTGTAAACTTTATTATGCTTCTATGTTTGGAACAGAAATATGGCATTCGTAGAAATCTTACTAGGATGATATTATATGCCAGTCAACTAGCCACAATGTACAATCAATGATATAGCAAAAAGGGGAGGTTAGAGAAAGAGAGAGAGAAAGAATAAATAATTTGTCAGGAAAATTGAAAATTGTCACTGCCAAATCGTTTAAAAAATTAAATTCATTTCTTTTTTCCTACAGAGTCTGAAATTTGCTAACAAAAAAAAAAAAAAAATTACTATATCACCCAGAAAATTCCCTTAAAAACATTTTAAAAAAAAAACTATTAGTAGAAGAAACTTAATCTAAGCATATTTATTTCTTAGATTTGCAAATAGTTGCATCAAAATCTGTAGTAAAAGAAATTGCAGTGCATTTTGTTAAATTTAAAGTTTAAATATTCAAGTTTTATCGTAAAAAGTAAAAATGTAAGAAAATGTTCCTGTATAAAAAGATATAATACCAATAAAATTCTGAATGGAAAAAAATATGTAACTGAATTAAATTTTATGTAACCATAAATGCTCTGATCTGAAAAGAATCTGTATGAGATAAATAAAGGTTTTTGGGTATCAAATTTGAAATCTTAAGCTCTGAATTATAGTTTTAAGGCTGTTTTTTTATTTATTTATTTTATTCTATTTTGTTGATTTGTATGCATTAAAAACTAAGTGCAGCGATTTTTATTTTATATTACCGAATAAAGTGTTTGCGGTTTATGTGTTAGGGCCCTGCTCCACATTGACGTAAAGCAGAAACGTAAAATGGATTAAATAGTGTTCCTATGGAAAGTACCCGGATTTTCGGTTTCTGCCTTCGGTTTTGGTCGCGTTTTCTGCTGATGTGGAGCAGGGCCCTTAGGGATGTTGTGCATAAAAAATATACTAACTTAAAATATGCTTGCCATATCAAAAAAACACTTCCCAAGGGCATGTAAATCATGTTATCCTTGATTATAAGGAACCCCTTTTCCGCTGCAGGAAGTATGAACTTTTATCTGAAGTTCTTTAATCCATTAATTGAAGTTCTGTGTTGAAATAGAGGGGTTCTTTGTAACTCCCGAATTTGCAATTTTGATTTTCATTAACATTGTTTTTAGCAATTTTAAGTCAACCATTCATGATGGAAAATTTAGAACTATCCAAAATGTGTGAGTGGAAATAAGATTTTTATCAACTTGAATGTCTCAGGAAAATAAAATTTAATACCTAAAGAAATAAATTAAAATGCCCCAAATTCATCTACGTTTTTAGTGTGGAATAATATTTCATAATCATCCTGTTTTCTGTAGTAATTCAAATGTAGTTCTCTTTTATGAACCAAATTTTGTCGATGCCATTCTGTTTTCTCATGAAGAATCTTACGAGTGGTCGGTTTACCAAAACAGCTTGTCTCATAAAAGTATCAATATTAGTTTTGGCCTAAATGCCTTTCCTTGAATACTGTTATTGGGTAAATGCATTGACTCTAAGAATATATTTGTGATGAATTTTTCTATATTTTGTTTTCTGATCTAAAGTAAGAGATTCAACTATTAAATGTGTATAAGAATTTGTTATATTACGTATTTATGTTTCTGGAAACATGAATTGTTTTGCTGATGACTTCAAAGTTATGAGGGTTGTAGAAAATGATGAACAAGTAAATCAACTGCAAGAGGATTTGGATCATATTACTAAGTGGGCAGACAAGTGGGGCATGGCAGTAAATTTTGGGAAATGTCAAGTGATGCATTTTGGTCATGGAAATAAGCATACAAGCTATTATTTACAGGGTTCAGTCATTAGTAAGGCAGATAATGTTATGGATCTAGGTGTCTTAATAAATCAAGGCTTCAAGTTTAGTCAACAGTGCAGCATAGCTAGTAACAAAGCCAATAGGATGCTTGGGTTTATAAATAGATCTATTTCAAACAAATCTAAGAAGGCTCTTCTGCCTTTATATAGAAGTTTAGTAAGACCTCATTTAGAGTATGCTGTTCAGTTTTGGTCTCCTTATCTTAAGAAAGATATTAATTTATTGGAAAGGGGTACAAAGGAGGGCTACAAGGTTAGTGAATGGAGTTTTTAATTTAGACTATGATTCCAAACTTAGAACGCTTAACATGTATAGTCTTGAGCAAAGGAGAACCAGAGGGGACATGATTCAGTTGTTTAAGTTTATCAAAATGAAAGATGTTATAGTGTTAAATTTTTGCACGGAAAGCAGGATAAGAGGTCATTGTTATAAGTTGTTTAAATCTCAGGCTAACCAGGAAATTCAGAAATATTACTATTTTAAGAGTAGTGGAAACTTGGAATAGTTTACCGGAAGAGGCGGTAAGGAGCAAGGGAGTAGATAGTTTTAAGAGGGCCATTGATCTTCGTTGGGGTCTATAATTTATACAAATACAAATACAAATGTTATGACCAGCAGCAGGCTCTGGGTCCAACTGGGCTGGTCCTAGTCAAATATTGTTTTGCTGATGACGTCAAAGTTATGGGGATTGTAGAAAATGAAGCTGATGGAATGGATGGATGGAGGGTTGTAGAAATGAATTTGACTAGGACCAGCCCAGTTGGGCCCAGAGCCTGTTGCTGGTCGTCACATTTGTATTTGTATAACATAATCATGATTTTAATTTGTTATTTAGTACAACTTAGACCATTTTTCATTGATATTTTTTCTGGTAGATAACCTCCTTCAAGTTGTTCAACTAACTGACAGTTTAGCATTTCAAGTAATGTTTCAAGCATTTTATTCAGTTGACTCATTTTTTGTACTAAGGTAAGAATTTTTTTTAAATAGTTATCAATCGGCTGCTAGCTACACTGGCGGAAAAAAAAATCCCAACACCAAGAAAAAATTGCCGTAGAGTAATGAAATTTGGGCAATGCAATTGTCTAGTTAACATGTTTAATTGATTAAATGTACAAGATCACTGGCTAATTTAAGCTCAAGAAAATGCTGTGCAAATGTGAAATTATGTTAATTTAATAGAGGGTGTAACCTCCAGAATTTTGAAGGCAAGCCTGCAAGCGTGCATGCATTATGTCATACAGGTGCCGAATGTCACCTTGTGGTATGGAGTTCTATGCTTGTTGCACTTGTTGTGTCAATACTAGGATCGTCATTGCTGACTGTGGATGATGCTCGAGGTGCCATCTCATGATATCCCATACGTTATCAATTGGAGACAGACCTGGTGATTTTGCAGGTCATGGTAACATGTCAGCACTCTGTAGAGCACATTGCGTTGCAGCAGCGATGTGAGGGCGAGCGTTATCCGGTTGGAAAACGCCCCCTTGAATGCTACTCATGAAGGGCTGTACTACTGGTTAAATTACCAGACTGACGACAAATTTTCAGTCAGTGAGTTTGGGATAACCACAAGAATGTCCCTGCTGTCGTAGGAAATTGCTCCAGAGACCATAACTCCAAGTGGGAGTCCCGTGTGTCTAGGCCGTAGACCGCTTGGATGCAGGCAGTCCCCTGGCCTCCTTCTGACCAATATACAGCCACCACTGGCACTAATTCAGAATCTGTTTTCATCAAAAATTACAACAGATCTCCACTCCGACCTCCAGTGAGCTCTGTCGTAGCACCACTGCCGTCGGAAAAGGCAATGGTTTGCAGTCAATGGAATACCGGCTACAGGCTTCCTGGCTCGGAGCTGAGTTTCTTACCGTTCCTTGGGTCACGACAGTACCAACTGCAGCTCGAATGTCAGCCGCAGATGCAGTACGATGCGCCACAGCCGTACGCAAGATTCGGCGATATTCCTTCTCAGTCGTGCCACGTGACAGCTCGGAACTCGGTCTTCTTGAGGTAGTACTATCCCTTGCCCATAGCTTCCAATAATCATGCATGATGGAAACATTCCCACCCAAGTCTTTCTGCAATATCGCGAAATGAAAATCCACCTTCTCGTAGCCAATTTGTACGACCTCGTTTAAACTCGGTGATCTGTTGATAATGGCTTCTTCGTCTTCTTAAAAGGTATTCCTGGCTAACATGAACGCAATTCGTCCAATTTCACGGAAAAATAATACACACGAGCTTCACAACACGCTTTTAAAACAAGCCTTATTTGCATGTTCTGAGTGACGCCAGCTGCGCCACACTTATGCGCGGAACACGAAATTTCAATCGATGTCATCTTTCAGTTGTATAAACACGCCTACCAAATTTCGTATATCTAACACAAGTCTTTCTTGGTGTTGGGATTTTTTTTTCCGCCAGTGTATTTGAAAACACTACTTTTCTGCTTATCTATATGTCTCTTCACTGCCACCTATCATGTGTAATATTAGCGTTTGCCATATTAATGCAGCAATCTTTTAGCATCTTGATTTTGGTGATTGCATTTAGGATACTTCTTTTTATTTTCTCATTAATATGCATTTCAAGGTATATTAACTAAAAATACAGAGTTCTTTTTAGTATAAACATGATGTTTTTATGTGTGTGTTGATCGGCATATTGCGTAAGATGCAAAGGTCGATACTAACAGTCGCCACTCGCCAGTGACGTTTAAAAAAATTTCCCGGTGACCAGAAAATGTGAGGTTGGTCGCCAAACTGGTGACCTACTTTTTTCCTGATCAATAAATACAAAATGCTGATGCATCGCCTCGATTATGGAAAGAAAATAGCCATTAACATCGCCACTGGCCGCCAATGTTATCTTGGAGAGAAAATATACCCATCTGCTTTATGAAGAAACTAGCGGTACCCGCACGGCTTTGCCCGTGGTATAAAATTAAAAGTTCATTTGTAAAATAATTGATATCGCAGAAAAAATGCTCTTCAAAGTATGATATAAAAATCTGGTATGGACCCCACGCTACTTATTTTTACGTGTAAATTTCTTAGTAGATGCCTTAAGTGCTAAAATAGTGCTTGGAGTGAGCAAGATAACAGTTCAAACATTTATATCCCTAGTTTGCCACAAAACAATGCAAAAAAATGTTTTACAATGATTAATCTCCTAAATATCATCGATTTTAACATCATTCAGTGGATTTTTCGCAAAATATCGCCAACAGCGCCAAATTGAACCTAAATCAAAAAAAAAAAAAATTCACCAATTGGCGTCAAATACTTGGCGATCAAAAGCTTGGCGATATATCGCCAAGTGGTCGCGCCAATTCATATCACTTTTGTTAACCAATTCATATCACCTTGCATTGAAAACACTGATTTACCCGATAAATGGGGTAAAACACCCCCTTGGAACATTCGAATGCAGCCCCAAGGGAGATGGACGAAAATAAGCCAAAAGAGAAAATAAGAACAATTTTGTTGATAACAGGAACCAACAGAAATCTTACCAAAGTTTAAAAGAAGAAGAAAGTTTTCTTTCCTAGCTTAAAAAACAAAAAAATACATTTTCCGAAATGAAACACTTTAAAAAAACGATGCAATATCGCAATTGATACGATATTTCGTTAATCTGTGCTTTAGGTACCCTTTTCTCGCTAAATGAACGATAGGCGCGCCAAGCATGGTAACCCTAGCTATTTTGCGTAGTTGACTTTTTGAAAACGCGCCAAGCAGGGTCCCAAAGCATCTTCACCGGGAAAAAGACAGGGTTGCCAGAGAATTGGAACAAAAAAATACTACGCCTCCTCTAAAAAAAATATTACAAAATACTACTGTTTCCAAACGTTGCCAAAATCAATGTTGCTGAAATGCGAAATCTATAAAAATGAAAAAAAAAAAATCCGCCAAATCTTTTAATTAAGTCATTAGTGTATTGGAAACAGGGTTGCCAGAAAAATACTACGCTCCTTATTTGGGCCGAAAAAATACTACCGTAGAATCAAAAATACTACGTCTGGCCGTAGCCTACGAAGATTGACGCTGGCAACCCTGACAAAAGAAAGAAACAAAAATAAGTATGAACACGTAACCATAGTAACAAATGAAAAGTTGATTTCCGTGGATAAAATAATTAATTTTATCCTCTTTTTAAACAAATTTTATTCTAAAGCTCAACCATTTTAGAATCGTTTGGCTTGCTTTACTGAAGGTAAGCCTTGAATTTCGGGATTCTAAAAACAATTGTTACAGCTCTCCTGATGATCGTAGAAACTTCGAAAAAACTTCATTTTGTGCAGAAAATTTCAAGCTTTCGAATGACAAAAGACTTGAAAATGTGTGTGAAATATTTCTATCCTATTTTATCGAATTTCCGCTAAGAATTCGAATAGAAAAAGAATGAAATGGAATTTTCGAAAAATCGCTTCGAGGTGCAAAACTACATGCTACAAACTAATTTTGTACCAAGTGGCATGAAAATCGACCGAACGGTTTTGGCGCTACGCGCGTAACAGACAGACAGAAGGAAAGACAGAAGGACAGAAAGAGAGACAAACCTTCAGCTTTATTATTAGTAGAGAAGAGATCGGCCCTTGGCCTGGATCAAAAGAACCAAGTACTCTTCAGGGCCCCATCCTGGTTAAACCACAAGTTGTGGTAGGTACGGGTAACCCTGGAGTGTGTGATGTACTTACAAAGAAAAGAGGAGGAAGAAATTTAACAATATTAGTGTGTAGACTTTTAACTATGATCGTAATTACAATAACTGATCTATAGTTATCATTTTTCATATAGATAAATTTTTGTAAACTGTTTTTATTAATGTTTTTATGAATTTATTTCTGGTTAATTTCTTTTAGTGGATTTTTGCTTACGTATCTCTTCATCAAAGAGTACTCTAAAAATGAAGGCAAAATATCCTGGTTGTACTTTTATCTACATCGATATTTAAGGCAAGTAAAATTATTTTATTATTTTTTTACTAACTTGTTTTAAGTCCGTTATTGAGACATTACATACAATAAATGTCTGAAAATTCATTTTACCTGGAAATCTTTCAATTTGCATATTCTTAAATAATTTGAGAAATCAATTAATTATTATTAGATATTATTTTAAAAATTATTTTAAGATACATTAATATAAAATTGTGTAAAAATGATTTTGCAGCAGGGGTGCCCACAGAGGGGGATTATGGCTCAAGTTGCGCCATCAAAATTTTTGGGGGGATTTTTTAAAACTAATTTATGTGTTTATTTAAATTATTTATTAATTTATTTTTTAATTTAAATTACTGATCTCTTTCAAATAAAAATTACTCATTAATATATTTTTTCAATTAAAATTATTTCTTTAATTTATTTATTATTATTTTTTATTTATTTATTTATTTGTTGTGTGTGTGTGTATGTGATTGGAATGTCTGGAAGAGAAAAAAAACGTTTCTATTCTGCGCATAATTCGAGCTTTTAAAAAAGTACATATATATAAAAAATATAATAGTTATAATTTTAATAAATAAATAAGTAATATTAAAAAAATAAATAAATAATATTAAAAAAATATATTTAAAAAAATAAAATAATAAAAAAGGGTAAAAAAAGATAAATAAAAAGCACAAGGGGGTTGTGAAAAATTTTGGGGGGGAATTTGCACCATTGCGCTTGGGGGTGGGCACCCCTGTTTTGCAGAAATATAAGGAATTTCAAATAACAAAAATGAACTAAAACGGCGGTTTCCAACCTTTTCAGTGCGGACCACCAATTATGTGAATAAGATTTTGAGACACATTAAGTACTTAATATGCAAAAAAATCTCTTATGAAAAGTCGACACCTATGTACGTATGGTGAATGTAGGTGTATTTTATAGTTGTAATTTAGGAAGTATTCTATCATAATTACTCTTAGCAGTATATTGCATGTTTCTGCCTTAGCCCTGGCTTAGGGGGGGGGGGGGCAGGCGGTGATTTATTGCTTTAGACTCGAATTCTATCTTAAAATTTAAAAGTTTTACTGTACCATTGAGCGGTCTCTCGCTGGTGTTCTAATTTCATATTAGCTACCATTTTTTTTTTCTTCTTCTTTAAGAGGATTTCTGCCTCTAGCTCGGTTAATCCTATTCTAGGCTGATGAGTGCCAATAAGCACAAAACTGCAGTCCCTGTATGAAATAACTAAGTTGGCAGTATATTGCATGTTTCTGTCTTAGCCCTGGCTTAGGAGCAGTGATTTACTGCTTTACACTACAATGTTGTTATATATCATGGAAATATCCATTACATATGTGAAAATTTCTTCTAATACATTTCTAATATTTTCAAAAAAGACATATTTAAATATTCAAATGCATATTTAAATATTCAAATGCATATTTAAATATTCAAATGCATATTTAAATATTCAAATTTTTTCCTTAGGTTGACACCTATGTATATGATAATTCTTGGAATTTCAAGCACTTTATATCTCTACTTGGGATCTGGTCCTAACTGGCCAGATTATTCTGTTGATCCCATATGCAAGGATTGGTGGTGGACAAATTTGTTGTACATAAATAACTTTTTCAGTACGACTCATCAAGTAAGGTCCCAATCATCTGATTTATTTATTGTTTTTATTTTTTTGACTTTATTTTTAGAATTAAAGTGTTTTCTTATTATATATTTTTTAATAAATGACTTAATTATTTCAAATAAAACCAATGTATAGCTACATATCAATGAAAAAGCTACTTGCTTTAGTAATATTAATATTTATTTTACAGTGTATGGGATGGTCATGGTATTTGTCCAATGACATGCAGTTCTTTGTTATTAGCCCTCTATTTTTAATAACATTATGGAGGTAAGCATCAGGAATATGTTTATCTTTTATTTATTTATTTTTTTGCATGAAGTATGCTTAATTTAATTTAGTTTTAGTGGTTAATTTATAGTCTGGCATCATTTTCAAGATTTAAGTAGAATTAATTATATATAAACTTTCAGATAACATTATTCACATTAAAATATAAAACAAAATAAATGTACAGTTGAACTGACTCCATTATTACGATGTGCCAAAAATTCAAGTTTGTTCATATAAGGCATTATTTTTTTAATAATCATGAATAAGAAAAATTTTAAAATATCTAAATTCATATTTATACTTTTAAAAGAAATTATTCTATTTTTTTTATTACTAATATACATTGTAATCTAAATACTACTGCATTTTGTTCAGTAAAAATTTAGTAATACTGAGTTAATACTCATAATTTGGTATATAATTAAGTTGTAGCGGCTTACAAGCGCAAGAGGCTTACTTTGACCCCTGAAAAGAAATAGAATTACTGAAGAAATAGAAAAATATTTATTTCTTGCATTATGATCCTATGAAAATCAACTTAAATTACTAGCAGAGTTTTTGGCCATTAATTATTAAAACAATATTTTGTTATGTTATAATAATTTGGAAAAATTAGAAAATTTTGCTATCCAGTAAAGAATTACTGCTTTTATGATAAAACTTATGTTTTCTAATTATGATTTACTACTTGTTAATCAAATCCTTTCCATGTTGAAATTTTGTAATGTAACATATGTTCTCTGGCTTTAAATGTGCCTTACATGATGTTTAAAAAGTGTTGCACTGATAACGAATACTAATTTAAAAAAAAACACTATTTAAGATTTATACATAATTTATTTTTTCAATTTGATCTTTATCTCCCCCCCCCCCCACACCTCTCCCTCCAATTGGTACAATATTAGCTAAAGGCATGTAAGTGACGCTAACATCAAAAAAATGACCTCTTGAAAGAATAATTGCCAGGAGGCTTCACAAGGGATGGTTTTGAGGGTCAACCATCAGAAACCTACCACATAGTGCCAAGACTAATATGGCATTTGAAATCCATATAAGTATTATTCGCCCCTTTCCCCTTCCAAGAACAAATTCAGGCTGTGTGAGTGCCTGTAGAGAGTTTAAAATTGTCTAAATCTTCTCAGAACTACAAAAGGTGCACACATAGTAGTTTACTAATATTGTCGAAAAAAAGTTTTTGAGGTGGGCATCAAAATCAAAAAATCATCATCATCAAAAGCACAACAGCCTTTTTCAGGGCAAGGTCGAGTTGCTGATTGTCCTGCAGTTGACCCTATTAGTCGCAACGGCCCTCCATCGATTGATTTCCATTGGCTTTAGGTCTTTCTCGACACTATCCAACCATCGAGTGGGTGGTCGTCCTTGACATCTAATCTCTTCAATTTTCGAAAAAGTCACTTTTTTGGCAATAACAGCATCAGCATATCTATAAAAAATATCCTAGCTACCGAACAAGTGAAGCTTCTGTTTGGAAGTGAATGCCGGACCCTCAATAAATCAAAAAATAGTTATGTTGAAATCTGATTTTTGTTTTTTTATTTTTATGAATCTGTTTATTAGTGGAAAATTTTGTAAACTTCCTGTACTTCTGTACGTATTTAATAGGAACATTATTTTACATGTAGGTATGTTTTCTGAAAAGTTATTTAGAAATTAAGTGAATTCTAGGCAGCAAATTCTTATTACTTTATAAAACTACTAGCTGACCCGGCCACGCTTTGCTGTGGCTAAGGTATGGGTAAAACTATAATGTTTCGATAGAAACGAAAAACTTTATTACCGTTATAGAGATCAACTTTATATAAATATGAATTTGAGGTCAAAATATGAAAACAATCAAACAAAAATTTCCTAAGTCTGCTACAAACAAAAAATCAACAAAAAATGTAGCATTTTAGTACTTAGAAATATTATATTCAAGCTTGTAATTTTTGAGTTAAATAAAAATTTGCTAATTGCTATTGTAACATTTTATTTTTTAATGTAACATTTTATTTTTTTAATAATGTAGGTAGGGTAGATAATTAACCAATATTATTTGTTATTTTTTGAATTATAAGCATTTTTAATTTCAGTTTAACTCAACACTAATCGGTGCACAATATTCTTTGTTAATCTGTCTCTTGTAAACAAAAATAGATTGGACGGTTTTCCCACACGGGAGCAAGCGACTTATAGTTGCCCATGGGAAAAACATGGATTTTCTAAATCTAAACCGCAAATTGACATTGTTTGTCCTTGGGACTTATTAATGGACATGGCGAAAGCTAAACGAATGGGAAACTGTAGCCTTTTGAAGGGTATTGAAGATTCTGACGGTGTCATTGGGATACGTGGCAACAGAACTACTTCATCTTTAAACTTGCCAGTCAAAATGATTGCCTCAATAATGTTCCCGGTGATTTTTTTGATAACTAAACGCGTACCATTGCATAATCTCGGTGGATTTAAATTACGTAGAAGAACTATGGGTAAACCAATTTTTAACCGCAGATTATGTGGTGGCATTCCGGGTATGTTTAAAGAATTTTAGCCAAGAATACAGAAAAGCTGGTAGCTAAATAGATAATTTGCAATAAAAAATATATTGCGGTCCTAAATTGAGATAAAAACTATCCTATCATTTAAGTTGGACCAAACTGAAACTGCGTGTAAAATTTGGTTAAAATCGGTTCAGTAGCTGAGGAGTCCATTGGCCACAAACACAGGGACATGTAATTTTTATATATTAAGATTTCATCATTTTGTCACAGTTCGAGGTATGGCGTTAGCATAAAAAAAATTAATTTACTAAATTAAGTATAACTTTTAAAGTGAGCATGTTTTTAGCAAATCATTTGGATTGAGAAACATACTTTTCTTGTTACTTGTTGGAAATTTTTCTACATGATTGTGATACTAATTATGAAAAGAATGCAACATGAATTGCATATCCATAGTTTCTCTTGGTAAAGTTCCATAATTAAAATATTGAAAATTTAAATTGGAAGTAGCATTGGAACCCAAATTATGAACTAAGAAATGAAAAAACTTCATTATTTTTGTAAATGAAGTATTGAAAGGATGGAAATATATCATTTTGTTATTTTACTTTAAATTTTAACTGTGCCTGTGAAACAGATCTTGCCTTTTGCCATTAGCATCTATACAACCCAGTATAGTTAAATGTCTAGAAAGCCTTTGTCATTTATGAGAGATGGTAATGGCCTGCTTGGTAAGGTATTGGACATGTGCAACAGGAGAGTAGTGGATTCAATATCTGCCAGTTGACAATCATCAGTACTTGCTTCTGTAGGTTTGTGCATGTGGTCACTAAGTCTGCCTATTTACCATGCCAACTCAATAGTCATGAGGGTGCGGTACCAGGGGTTTGCTTGGCCTCTGGTCTGGATAAAGAAACAGAGCTGTCTTTATAGCCTAACTGATTGGATCATGTGGGGGGGGGGGGTGAGTACAGGGAACCCTAGAGTGAAGTACTGTGCCAGTTATTTAAGCTGGGCTTTAAAACAGTTTTGTCTCTATCCATTTTCTCTTGAGTATTGCATGAAGTATAGAGAAGGTCCTTTGCCAATCCTAACAAGTGCTAGTGTTTTTTGTAATTAATCATGCTCTGTTATCAAGAGTAACTCAGACACTGCATGCTGTTTTAGGTAAATTTACTACAGTCAAAAAATCTTAAGTTAAATCTGAAAATTCAATTCATTCCATCAAAAGTTGAACTTATTTAAATTATTTGGCATCCTTGATTGTATTAAAAATCCTCTTATTACAAACTTATCTTATATATACCTTTAAAATGTTTTCAATTAGCTTTGTTTGCACCAGTATACTTATCACACTTACTGATGAATGTTTTTGTTTTTTCAAGGTGGCCAAAAGTTGGATTTTCGCTGCTTGGGTTATTTTTATTTGGTACCGTATGTGCGAATTTTTATGTTACATACCACTATGATTTGTATGCAGGAGTTCTTAATATGCAAGAAACTGATTTTCAATCAGCTATGGCAAAGTAAGTATTTAAATACTTACATTGGGGAATTAAAACTTTTTCAGATGTTTGATAATAAGTTAAATAATGTTAATATATTACTCTTCAAAAGTTAGACAGGGGTTAGTTAGTTCCTATATACTTAAGAAAGAACCTCTTTGTGCAGATTTATCTTGTAAATGTTTTTTGAAATCTTCTTGTTCTTTTCCCCCATTTCTATTGAAAAATTGCTGTTTTTTAGTCTACTTTCCCCCGAAAAAGCAAAGAAAAAACGTCATGTCAAATGAATAACTGATAAATATTAAAAGTAGGGTAGGATCAGGTGGGGTAAAAAGGGGCAAAAAAGAGCAGTTTTACAATCAGGCTTTGCCAGCAAAAAATATATTGATTCAACTAGTGAATAAACTGCTCAAGATATGAAAATGTATATTCCTTATGGCATTCAAAGTGAAATATCTCTGCAAAAATGAAATATTGAAACTCATAAATAAGTTACAAAATGTGTTGTCAATGACTCATTTTACCCCATAGCGTGGGGTAAAATAGGTCACTAGTGGGGTAAAATGAGTCATGCTTTAAAAGATTTAATCTCATGATTTATTGAATAGTAATTTTGTACTGTTGTTCATTAATTAGAACACAATTAGTGTATTAAAATTTCTGGAAAGTAATATTGTCCTCTTGATTCATCTCAAGGCCAGGAATATCTGACACTGTTTACGATGCATTATACTTCCAAACATCATCTCTCTCTGGAAGCAAGAAATTTTCACTGTATTTATAAATTTCATTGCACGTTATTCAACATTGAGGGGAAGAATGATGGCATGAAAATATACTTTTTTTTTTTTTTGACATTTTTCCCAAAAAAAACTTTTTTCCACTTTCCAACTTTTAAAAATTGCTATCAATGCACTTTGATTCAGCTAGAAATATCTTTTGAAGAAAAGGTTTATTTATTATTTAGTCAGTTTAATTGATTTTTTTTATCGCTTTAGACTTTTTCAGTATGCAATCTTTTCAATATTGCTGAGCTTGTTAAAATTTCACAAATTTGGTTCTTCATGTGTGTAGTTTTTTCTTTTGGTTTATTTTAAAGTTTCTTCTTTATTTTTGGTTATTGATGTCAATGAGAGTGTGCTTATGATAGAAGTTTTACTATGCATAAAAATAAAACACATGCTTGACTCTCCTTGTTAAAATATCGAAGAAACAACCTCACTTGTTAAAATCTTAGATGTTGATGCTGTTTCTTCAACTGCATTATTTAAATTCAGCTCTGTAGAATGATTTTCTATGGTTTGGTTGCCAAGCTTCTCTCTTTGGGGAAAATAAGCCACTTTTTGCTTAACTCCCTAACATTTCCTGAAAGACGTGCATTGAACAAAAGCTGTGCTTTTACTTTTGGCTTTTTTATTTCTGTTTTATTTTGCACTATAAGTTTATGAATTTGTCAAAAGAATGACAAAGCAATATACACTTGTTTGAGACAAAGCAACTTGCTTTAAATTAGTACATACATACATGACAGCAAAACAAGAGTTAGTAAGCAAAAAATATAATTAACTCTTTAATATATGCTAAGCCTGACTTAATGCGAAACATGACCCATTTTACCCCACACATGTGTTAATACCCTGAAAAATTCATTTTTGCTGTTTTTTTCTTCTTCATTTTAGGATTTTATTCCTGAAAATGTGCTCTATGTAGTGGGTTTAAAACTAAATGGGTATTTCCATTTAATTTTCTTTGAATCAAAAGTTTTATGATGAACGCATTCAAGCTTTTTTAAAGAAAAACACTTGATAACTAGTATCTGTAACTTTAAAGTAGACGTTGCACCTTATTTTGCCTGGTGTCAATAAAACATAAAAATGGCAATGCATAAAAAAAACATTATTTGCACATTTTTTAAAGATTTTTCTAAAAAACCTGACCTATTTTATCCAACCTGACCCTATGACGATATGTCTTTGATCTGTCTGTCCACCTTAATAACTTTTAAGAAAATTCTCTAATTTAAAAAAAAAAAACAATTTTTATTTAAACTTCATCCTAATATTTTATTTTTTGATTTGTGTAAATTTTGTTGAGTTTAAAAAAAAAGACTAAAATGTGGATTTTTTTGAAACAAGCATCTTTTAAAAGAACTTTTTCTGTAGAATATGTTCAACTAAAGAAAAAAGATTGATTTTTTTTTCATAAACACTAATTCCTAAATTAAGAGATTTTATTCAAGCAAACTTGGTGTGAATGAACACTTATATGTGAAATGTGTAAACAAGGATTGGTTGCCAAAAGCTTAACTTCAGTTTAACTTTGCTAACTGTTACCAATTTTAGTTCATGTTGAAGCAAATTAAAATTAAAAAAAAAAAAGAAAAAAAAACTATAAACTGATGATAAATAACTTTTTAATGAGGTATCAGATATCTCTGCAGGCTAACAGTTTTTTTTATAACTAATTATTTTCATTTTATCATTATATATCATTATATTTTATTTTCTCTTTCTCACTAATTTAGCACCGTCTTAAATCGGAAAGGATGATCCTATGGATAAACTTTTGGAATGCATTCCAACAAACTATGTGTATAAACAAATGAACTTTTCAGTGTAAATGTTTATTTATAGTTTAAAAATCTATAATACTAAAGTGTTTTTATTATTCATATTTTCAGGTACAATGAATACTTTGAGAAACTATACATTAAACCATACACCAGAATTGGCCCGTATTTGGTTGGTATGATTACTGGTTATATGCTAACAAAATTTACAAATAAGTCAAAGATGAATAATGTAAGTAGGATCTTTCATAATTGTTAGTTTCCTTTCTAGTAAATGTTGTTAAAATTATGAATTTAAATATTTACCTCTGTCCATATAAAATAGATAATGAAACAAAAAATTTCTAGTAGAAAATTAAATTGTTGCATACATATATTTCAGATATTAAAACAGAAGTGATTACATTCAAAATTTGAATGTTGCCTAAAGTGATTTTAAAGTTTGTTTGATTTTTTTTTTTTTTTTTTTTTTTTTTACTGATTGAGAAATAATTAATTTAAAGGTCTGATTTTTGTTGAATAAGTTTCTGGTTAAAAGCAATTTGAACAATGAGGGTTTTACTGTAATTTAAGATTTGTATTATTAATTAGGAGAGATTATTAGACTCTGAAAAATGCTATACTAATATGCATGCTCATATGTAAACCTGCCAGATTGCAAGCTTGTGTTGATAACATTCGAATTCCAAATTCATTCCATCGCAAAGTACTTAATGTAGCATTGCAGTGTAGTCAAGTTCATAGTCTGCTTGTCCAAAAATTTATTGGTGTGATCTCTAATAAGCTGAACGAGCAGTTGCAAGTGGTGGAGTGTTATGATTTCCAATTTTGCTTTTTATGTTAAGTATGAATTGTGTTTATCAGTGCAATAAAACTTATGATAATATTATCCTGTTTTAGATTACATTATGGTTTGGTTGGATTGTTGCCTCTTCTGTTACACTGACTTGTGTTTATGGTTTGTATCATAAGCATCCAACAACATTAGCTAATAGTTTTTTTAATGCTGTAAATCGTAGTCTTTTTGGAGCTGGACTTTCATGGGTTATCTATGTTTGTTTGACAGGTCAGGGTGGTAAGTAGCTTTAAAATTTTCATTTTTTAAATTTTCTGAAGCAGTTTATGATATGATATATATTTCTGGAATTGCTTTAAACCATGCTTCTATAAAATCAAATATATATATATATATATTTAATTAATTTAATACTAGTTTTTATTATAAGGTTTTCAGAATGATATTTATTGAAGCTGTGTTTTTATTTCAGGAGTGGTCAACAAAATTTTGTCTTATAAGCTCTTCCTACCATTGAGTAGATTAACTTATGCTGCTTACTTAATTCATCCACTTATTGTGATTGGTTACTTTTCATCATTGAAAACAGAGCTTGCTTTTTCTCATCCTACTATGGTTTGTACCATCTACTTTTGTTATTAGTGTATTATAGATTATATAGAGCAGTTTCATGTAGTTATTTTATAATTGCAACATAAATTGTTGCAATGGTGATCACAATACTGTACATTACTTTCGAATCCATACTTTACAAGCATGTAAAACTATCACATGCTGATTCTTTTGAATTTTAAGATGATAAAGGTCCCTTTATTCTCATGTTTTTTTTGAACCCTAATAATTTTTAACAAAAAATAAGAATTTTGGGCATGTACTTGTTTTATATATATGTGTATATATATATATATATATATATATAAAATATCAGAATTGTAAGAAGAAAGACGAAGAGACCACACCAAAAGCCCATAGATGCGCAAAGCAGCTAAACTAAAAAGCCAAGTATATAATAATACAAACAAATAGTAATAATGAAATAGAAAATGGCACATTAGGAGAAGTGAAAGGAGAAAGGTTGAATCCAGAGCTCATCAGCCATGGGGGATTCAAGAGGGAAGAGGGGAATTTTATTCCTAATCGGTCGAGGCGAAACCCCTGCTTTTAGTTTTAGGTTTTTGTTCTAATGTACAGTCTGCAGACTCGCATTGGTGCTGTTTTGCCCAATGAAGATCTGTAGACTGCATATTTTGAACTTAAACATCCTCTTTGTAGTTTATATTTAAATTTTTTGGTCTTTCGACCACTCTTGAATCCCCCACGGCTGATGAGCTCTGGATTCAACTTTTCTCCTTTCACTTCTCCTAGTGTGCCATTTTCTATTTCATTATTACTATTTGTTTGTATTATATATATATATATATATATATATATATATATATATATATGTTTATACATTGCATTGTATAAGTTGGTAAAACAATTTGGTTTAGATTCTACTTTGTGGAATCTCACTTCATTTATGAGTACCTGGGGACCGAGCCCACTCGGTTAAAAAAAAAAAGAGGTTTGTAAACTCGTGTTTTTTTCTAAAATGCGAAGTACTTATTTAGATAAACTTGAAAAGCATTTTTAAGCCTTTGGTTGCAATTACGCATTTAAGAAAGCCGTAATTTGTTTAAAAAAACACAACCGTATTTAACATTTTGAAGCAAAAATGGGACACCGGTGTCCCACTGAACGAAACACTGATTTCCCATGACTATTTTACCTTTTACGCAGAAAGGGACACCACTGTTCTGTGCTGTACCATAACCAGAAAATTATTAAAATGCTAAATATAATACTTTCCCCTTATTTTACCGTAAATTAATGCAGAGTAATGAACAAAGTATGAAAAATACGTTGATAAAAATTCTACGTCAAAGGGTTAATCCATGCTCACCGTAAAATCACACCCAATTTCATTTCATTTGGCGCCGAAGGCGCGGGAGGGGTTGATGAAAATATATGCCCTATTCTCCAGTATGAGTCCCTATTCTCCAGTACGCATTTAGTCCAGTTGGTTTTGACTTTCACTTCACTTGACACTCCAAAGTTCCCCCGTACATACCACAATTCGTGGTTTAACCGGGATGGGGCCTTGAAGAGCGCTCTGTTCATTTTTGAACAGACCCAAGGGCCGAGAAGACCCTTGGCCCAGCATCCCCCTGAGGTATCGATTCACTTGAAGGATTTTATGACCACGAACATTTTTAACGTCCCCCAGCCACCATTTATGAAGACTGTGGATCTTTGATCAGCTGGGCTTCCTCTATATGATCGGCCCGGGACCCTCCGGTTACGAGTCCGACGACTTACCGATCGGACTACAAAATCCAAAACTTTATCTAAATACAAAATTTTATCAAAATCGTTTGAGCCGTTTTCGAGATCCGAAATATATATATATAAGAATTGCAGGTCTAAAGATATTAGATGTAATTTTGTTTTGAAACTTAATATTTTAAGAATGAGTTTCATATTTATTGGTCTTTTACCTGAAATATCTTACTAAACACTCTTGAGGAGGAAAAAAAGTATTTTAAAACTAACTATAACACTTTTATACTCAATTTTGAAATCGCACTTGAAAAGTAAAGTAATCTGATTTTTATATACTATAAGTTACCATAAAATTCAATAGATGTTGATGGGCAATTACCACTGCTTTTATCCCATGGCTTTTGAATAAATGAAACAGTTTGTTATCTAGTGAAGCCTTGCTTTAACATTTCAAAAACAATAACAATTTAACGTTGCCAAATACCATAATTTGAACTTGCGCTGATGTGATTAAATATGAAATCCAATTGTTATAACAAAACGTGGTCGCCACGGAAACAGTAACAATGAAAGTAATCATAAAGAAAATGGCAAAATAAAAGCTTCTCAAACTTTCAATGAAGGCACAAACAAAAACAGGGTTTTTTGTGAAAACTCGCGTTTTTACAGAAAAAACGCCGGCGTAGATGAACTCAGAAACCAAAACTCTATCTAAATACCAAATTTTATCGAAATCGTTAGAGCCGTTTTCGAGATCTGAAAAATAAATAAATATATATACAAGAATTGCTCGTTTAAAGATATTAGATGTATGTTCGCTGAGAGTGATGGGGCTGTGTCTTAAATTTTAAAAGTATTTTTTCTCAAAAAGCATGCTTCAAAACATAAGATTTGACTATTTTGGAAATAATTTCAAAGTTTTATATTTTTTGCAAAAAATTTTTATCCGTGCTCAGATTTTATATTTGATTTTTTACGCTTTTGCACATGATGTCACAATTGTAATCCTTGATGACTCTTTGAAATTTTCTGAGACCAAAACTTTTTTCCTCAGTTCCAATGTAAATGACATCAAATTTGCTACTTATTATTATTTTTAATTCCTTAAGTAAAGGGGGGGGGGCAGGGTTCAAAAGCATTTTTTTTTCTATTTGTTATAACGGAAGGTTATGAAAAACAGACACCTCTTTAAAAAGCAAGGCAATAAGCCAAAGCAGTATGAAAATATGATAAAAGGAATAGCTTTGTGTGGCTTGCCTTATTTGCTTTGTTCCACTAATTTCTGGAGTATTGAAACGGCTGTGCTGGAAAAAACAGTCGAGCATCTTCACACTAACTTTTGGTAGATTCTCCAATTTTACAAACTTATTCATTTTAGTTTGCGCTGTTAAATGGTTTCAAACAACGCTAGTGAAAACACAAGCCACAAGCACATCAGTTGACAGTTTAACACTCAGCATGCTTTCTGTCTGATAACTAAAAGGCTTAATACTGTTTTTTTTTTTTTTTTTTTTTTTTCTCATTCTGTCTATTTTAGTGACTAATAGTAGCATTTTTAACTGAAGAAAACACCCCTATTACCTCTCACAGGTACTTTTTGCTTTTCCACAGACAAAAGAAATTGCTTAACCCCCTGATGGTTCTGGACGTCTTATCACGTTCATTTAACATGTAATTCTGGAACTGCTGACCCGATGGGGGGGGGGGGGTAATGTGGTGCCTTATGAAAGCTTTTCGCATTACCATACCATACTGAAAATTATTCAGCAATCTCTTGAAAATTCCATCATCTTGATTTTTATTGAAGTTTCTGAAAATGTTACAAATTTTGGTATTTATGGTAATATGCTATTTAATTTTCAGGTTTCCCTGTTCCTCGGCTTTCTTTTGATGACCTATGCCTGTTCAATATTAGTCTCATTAACATTTGAGTCTCCAATTATTGGTTTGGAGAAACTAATAAGAAAGAAGCTCAGTTCCAGAGAAAAGGTTTCTGAATGATAGAATTAATAATAATGATAGAAATAAATCACATTCTAATTTAAACTCATCTATGAGATAAAAGTCTGTTATTTCCAATATGCTCAATTCCTAGCTGTTGGAACTATTTAATGTAGCTTTTATACTTATGTTGTCAAGTTTTGTTTGTGTAATATGTTATAGACCTTGTTACTATTTTTGTTAATGTTAAGGGAAAGCATATTCTTGTTTAAAAGTTTAAAAATGTTAATGCTTATTAAAGCTAGTTAGGTATTTTTATAAATATAGTTATAAAGTGAATGCTTGAATTTTAATGTATATCTTTTTAATTGCATTTTACCTCATAAATCAATAAATATATGAAAATCTTTCATGAGATTAACTAAATTAAATTTGAGCAAATATCTTGAGTGGTATTATTCATTAGTGTTGAAAGGACTTTTGTGAACAGTGGAGTAGAAAGGCAACTCAGTAGAAAGATGATGCGTATGCAATGGTCTGGATAATAATATCACAGCATACAAAAGCGTATGATGAGTGCGAACAGTGTTGAGGCAACTTAAAAAAAAATAAAAGGAAAGAAGAGTGAATTTTAAGACATTCCCTGCTAGTGAATGTGAAATTATGCTTTCATTGTCACTACCAGATACCATTAGAATGCCTTTACATATCGAAAAATGATCAGCAAGTTTTAATAGGAGCATATTTCAACTAGTGGTACCCTAGAATTTTGAATAAGCAGAAGTCTAGTTTTGATAGCTTGGAAAACTTTCCAATTAGCAGATACAGTTATAAGAAAGATTGGGATAGTTAGCCGATAGAAGCAGTAGCAAGTGCTAACCGGTATATCATGTTACAGGCAAAAATGTTCAAAACCAGACATAAGGTCTGCTGCCGCGTCGGGAAGTTGACACCAAGTACGATAGTTTAGTATGGCCAGACGTTTGCATAAAGGTAGTTCAAAATTTATATGCCGCATGGCATTAACAGTAGCCCATTAGCTGTGCTGTTTACCACGGTGTTTAGAGCAAGAAAAGCAAACATCTCGGTGAAGTCACCTTTTGCTGACTGAGAGTAGTAAGTGCCATTTAATATAGAGGAAGATAGCAAAGCAGTTTCGCCCACATGTGTGTCTGTCCTGAGGTGCAAGTGGTCTAGACTTTCTTTTTGAAAACAATAATCCTTGTCCAGTCAAGAGCTGTACGGTTGATGAGTTTCTAAAAAGTAGGGATGGCTGCAGAATAAGTTAACCAAAGTGCTTAGCTGATTTAAGTCACATTGAACATTTATAGGATTCTTTAGAAAGTTTTTTTTTTTTTTTTGCTACGGAGTTAAGCCACAATCTAAAAAGTTGCTCAAGTTATGCACGCTGATCTATCTATACATAGTAAATTGTGTACATTTTCTTGTAAACAATATTGCATGTACAAAATACATGTTCACATTAAAATCCTTTAATCATAAAATAAGTGCATATTGTTCATAATATAATGAATATGTATAATTATTTTTTATAAAATCCTATTTTTGAATTTAAAATTGAATACAAAATTTTAATGCCAATTGCTATATAAATATTCAGATATATTGTGAAACAATAAACCTTATTTTTGTTATATGATTTTTGTCATGAACTTTCCCATGTCTCAACATAGATTTATCTTACAAAAGCCATTTATCTCTCTTTTTCTCTCACACACAATTGTTTTCGGCTGCAAATTAATTAAAAAATGCATTTTTCATAGTGAAAACAATTTTAAAAATCTGATTTGAACACCACCTTCTAAACCAGCTACTAGATGCTGTAGTGTATTTGTGTAATGAAAACACCACAGCATAGTAGCTCGAATTGAAACTTTGTAAATCCCCAGATATCATCGTTTTGGAGTATGAGTAAAGTTTGGCACAAGAATTCCTTGCTTGTCCATTAAATTATATATTGTTTTTAATTGCTGACCAGAAATAGGCATATGTACTCATTCATGCAGGCCTATTGCAAGTTAAACATTTAAATTCTTCTTAATATTTATTTAGACAGAGTATTTTTTATCGTCATTGTGCAAAATCACGGTTTTACAGAAAAAAGACCTATAAAGATGAACTTAAATATCAAAACACAAAATTTCCAAATTACTAGTTCCCATCATTTTTGATTAATAAGAAATAAAAATACCATTATGGTATATGTATATGTTGTAAATATAATCTTTATGACACATGTCCGGATCCAAGTTGGCCATGATAACCATATCATTATTTCAGCATCCGAATTGCCATTTTTTTCAACATTTCCCTCATGTTACCAAATCTTGAAAATCACCAGTCATAATATGACAGGTGTGAATTTTTCCCCATTTCATTTCGCTTGAAAAATAATTTTTTCTCTGTTAGATTGATTTATTTCACAAAAATAAAAGCTCAAAATTCAAAAAAAAAAAAAAAATGGACTTTTTTCTGATTGTTTCAAAATAACAGAATTTTAATTTGAAGAGGAAAGTCTATGGTGTCCTTCCATCATGCCTTTTAGAGATCATATTCCACTTTTTTTTTGAAAATTTTTCAGAGAGATCATTTAATCAGCAGTGTTGAAATCAATTGTATAGCCAAATTCTGCACAAAAAGCAAAGAAAAGTTTCAGAGGTGCTGCTCCCTAACCTCCCACATTTCTTTCGACCCCCACTTTTTTGGTACACCACCCGCCTGTGGGGAAGCTGTTCAAATACGATATCCTTCACATGACCTGCCCTATGGAGCCAATTACAAAGTACTTAATAATTTCTCCCTGACTGCCTATTCTTTGCTAAGGGAGGGGTAGGTTTCATAATTCACCAGAAACATTCCTCAATTTTAAGTTATAATTGTTAATTACCAAAGAAAATTAATCCAGTCAACTAGTTGCAACTATTTTAAACTGTTATATTAGTATTTAAGCATTGCAAATTATATATATATGACATTTTTGCATATAGCTATTTATTGCCGCTTAATACCTGCATAGTATTTAACCTTTAGAATCATTTCATGCCATCATTTTATTTATTTTCAGCTACTGATTGAATCCAATGTGTCAGTTGTCTGAAAAAATATAAAAAATGGTGGCCTCAAACTGCTAATGAATTAATTTTTTTGTTTTAAATATTGTAATCACAGCAAACTTCATGTGAAACTTGCAACAAACCTTCAGTCTGACCCTCTCAAGAAGTCTCTGGTTTTGTTTTCCTTAATTTGGAATTCTCAAGAAATGTACATTTTGGACTGGCTAGTAAATCCTGCAGCCCATTTTCAGTCATTATATTTCACATGAAATGGTCCATAGCTAGAAAATATTGCTTTATTTATGTGTTACAATTAAGAAATTTTAATTAACTATTCACTTAAAAAGTGTTCATTAACTAAAGCAATAACGAGACTTTTAAAAATTAAACCCTTTAGTAAAACATTATACAATTCCCAGAGATAAAACCTAAAAAAATTTCAATGGAAATTAAACCAGTTTTGTATTAACCCAACCACACACATCACCATCCTGCAAAATAATTTAGAAAAAAATAAGAATATTGAAACATTTCACATATCAACATTTTTTGCAAGCAAAAGTTTGGAAACTATTCCGAGCAAGTTGGAGGTAGCAAGGAACTTTATGTTCCTGTACTTACCACACATGCAAGCCTGTCATTTCACACTTTTCCAGGGGAGGGGGTGCAAATGGTGTGTACTCTATGTAATTAATCCCCAAAAAACAGAAGACTGTGCCCACTACAGTGCCTGCCGCTTATTAAAATCACATTTGTGCCGAGGATATTTGATTTCATTAACCTTTAGGAACCGGACGGTACACGACATGTTGTACCGTAAATCTTTTTTCTTTAGAGGACGGGGTTGAAATTTTCACTCGAACCCTTTGGAGCCGGGGATTTTTTCAAGGTTTCATACGTGTAGTACGACAGTTTATATCTTCTCTTTTCAATGGAAAAGAAATCTGTGGTTCAACTGTCGTACTACCTGGGTCGAAAGAAATATTTCCAAAAAACAGCGCGGATTCAAAAGGTTAAGCGGTTGATTTTATAAACCGGCATATAAAAAATGACAAAAGAAAAGGTTTTAAAGTGAAAAAAGAATTAATCCCTTTTTTCTATATTTAAAATTAAGTTAATTAAAGCATTGTTAAAATTTAATTAACATGTGAAAAGTACATTTTTTAAATTACACGAGGGTTTTAAAATAGACTCGTTTGAGAAGCAGAGTAATGGAAGAAAAAATTATTTTTAAATCTTGACCTTTAGACATGTTTTTCCAACGAACGATTTGTACTCAAACTGAATGATATGAACTGTCACCCTCTGTTTTCTTGAAGAGAAAGAAAATTCTGGTTTTTTTTAGACAAGAAAAAGCTTGTCCCCCACCCCCCTTCTTATCATATACTTTCTAAAAACTTGATTTTATAAAACGGCTCTAATGATTTTATTAAAGGATGGTTTAACATGCTTTGATATATTAATGATTCTGTTCTTCCAGATTTGATTGTATAAAGCATCTGATTTTGTAATCCAGTGATTTTATTAGTGGTGGTTTCTGTACATGCAAATACATTGATTTCCCAAAGTTAGGGGGACATTGACCCCTGTAGCAGATTTTAAGGGGGGGGGGGAACGGAACCCTCCCAAAGGAATAAAAATAATTGTACTACATATTTAATGTTTAATTGCTTTTTAATTTCTCCATAACAATCGTAAAAAAAATTTGAACTAGGTGTTTAAAAAAGGCTTATGCACAGCATATATTTCAATCACATCACTGGTTTGCTAGGAGAATAATATGACAATCCAGGGGTTAGACAGTGTTTTAAAGTAGTTAATTGACTTTGTTTTTTTTCTCCCCCTTCCCCCCTCTTTTTTTCTAAACATTTTAAAGGAACTTTGTGAGATTTTATTTTATAAAAAAAAAAAAAACATAGAGGGAGCACACCTTCCTTTTCTGGGCCCATCTCAAAAACTATTTCTGTCTCCTTCCCGGTTTGACAACCTAAATGACCGGCCTGCATGCAGGTCCGTCTTTTGAGCGATCCGGGGGGGGGGTCTTCGGGAAATTAATGTTTTTAAGTGGAGGTGTTATATATATATATATATATATATATATACATTTTTTTTTTTTTTTTGCTGATTTTTCGAATAATTATACAGAATGCATACCCTTGCCCTGGAAATATTCGAAATGAACGACTTGACCTATACTCTACATATATGGTTTAGTCGAGGTACCTGACTAGGGGGGGGGGTCCTCTTTTATACAAGTATAGTTTGATTTCTCTGTCAGTGGATCAGTTATGGTGAAAAGGTGTGAGTTGGCCCATGTGGTTCATCAGGGGAACTAAGAATGCTTTAAACCGCAAGCAAGCTGCTTTTCATCGGTTCAAAGAAACTGGTCAGCTGCAAGAGGATTTGGATCATATTACTAAGTGGGCAGACAAGTGGGGCATGGCAGTAAATGTTGGGAAATGTAAAGTGCTGCATTTAGGTCATGGAAATAAACATACAAGCTATTATTTACAGGGTTCAGTCATTAGTAAGGCAAAGAATGTTAAGGATCTAGGTGTCTTAATAAATCAGGACTTCAAGTTTAGTCAACGGTGCAGCATAGCTAGTAACAAAGCCAATAGGATGCTTGGGTTTATAAATAGATCTATTTCAAACAAATCTAAAAAGGTTCTTCTGCCGTTATATAGAAGTTCGGTAAGACCTCATTTAGAGTATGCTGTTCAGTTTTGGTCTTCTTATCTTAAGAAAGATATTAATTTATTGAAAAGGGTACAGAGGATAGGGCTACAAGGTTAGTAAATGGATTTTCTAATTTAGACTATTATTCCAGACTTAGAATGCTTAACATGTATAGTCTTGAGCAAAGGAGAACCAGAGGGGACATGATTCAGTTGTTTAAATTTATCAAAATGAAAGATCTTATGGGGTTAAATTTTAGCACGGAAAGCAAGACAAGGGGTCATTGTTATAAGCTCTGTTTAAATCTCAGGCTAACCTGGAAATTCGGAAAAATTACTATTTTAGCAGAGTAGTGGGAACTTTTGGAATAGTTTACCGGAAGAGGCGGTAAAGAAGCAAGGGGGTAGGTAGTTTTAGGCCTTCTAAAATTTCTCTCAACAATAATTCCGATTTTTTTCCTCAAATCAGGCCTGGATTTTTGCCCCCGTCAGTATGTCCCCGAAGTAATGTTTAGAAAGATGATCCTTTTTGCGTCTGCGAGCCTTAAATGGACTTGATTCACTTATGCAGAATGAGTTTGACAAAGGACAAACACTTTAGCTAGCGAAGTTCCAATTCTCCATCTCCGTATTCGAAAGTCTGTCTCTAAGAAATATATACTAAGGCAGGGATTCAAGTGAAACAGGCAATCGCAAATTACAATCGCGACTGGAAATGAATTACATTAACGTTTCTTGATAAAAACAGCGTGACGTTTGCCTATGAAAAACGAGATAGATAAAACGTCACAGCCTACTTGGCGAATAAGAGGAGATCGCTGAGTTCTTGTGAGCTCTTATTGGCTCCACCCGTAGTGACGTCATGCCAATTTAAGTTGATGATAATGTAATTTACTTCCAGTAGCGATTGCAATTCGAAGCGATCGCAGTGCTGTTTCACTTGAATCTCTGCCTTAGGCAGGGATTCAAGTGAATTCACTTGATTCAAGTGGACACAGAACTAACACAGAAATCAATCATTCATTTGGAACAAGGTCTTTTTTAATTTTTTTTATTTCTTCCCTGAAGTATTTTCACAGGCTCATTTTGAGTTACGCTAAAAGAAGGGGGAAATTGTAACCATATAAAAATATAGGCAGGGATTCAAGTGAAACAGGCTATCGCAAACTGCAATCGCTACTGGAAATGAATTACATTAGAACGTTTCTTGATAAAAACATCGTGACGTCAGCGTGACGCTTGCGTGACGTTTGCCTCTAAAAAACGAGCTACATAAAACGTCACAGCCTACTTGGCGAATAACAGGAGTTCGCCGACTGCTTGTGAGCTCTTATTGGCTCCACCCGTAGTGACGTCAGTGCCAAGTTAAGTTGATGATAATGTAATTCATTTCCAGTAGCGATTGCAATTCGAAGCGATCGCTGTGCTGTTTCACTTGAATCCCTGCCATAAGCAGTTTGTTTGAAAGATCATTTCAATCATACTGAAGAAAAAACTTTCGTTATTTACAAATTATCAATATTATTCAAGAAACGGAACAGTTTCTCTCATCAGAAAACCGCAAACAAAGCGCATTTCTTGCTAGAGCAAGCGCTATCCACCGCTCGGCCATTCCTGTGCCGTTGTTGTCTGCTATTTCCTATCTTTGCTTTCTTTAATTTGGCAATGTTTTGAGCTTCTTGCTTTTGATTTCTGTGGGAGTCTCAAGGCTCTGTCTTGTTATAACATTAATTAGCGCTCAATTCAAATTTTCCTGATCGTGATTGTTTGTGTATATATTTTACTCTTAACTATAAAGTTCATTAATTATATTGCATTGAAAGAGAAGACAAAGCAGCTCCATTATTTAAGCAGCTGTCTTTGCATTATGTTCGGACGTCGTCTGCTATTATCTACTCCGCTTCATTTTTAATGATTTCATTAAATAAAATGGTATTCGTATTCTCTGCAAGTTCTGTGATAGGATCGTCGACTAATAGATTAAGAGGAACTGAATGAAACGCCAATACGTTAGCACAATACTATCTAACAACAAAACAGTTCATTGTATCTGTACGAACAAAGGGTTATCAAGGATGGAATTGAAAGAAGAGATGTTTGTTTATCACCAGGGAAAAATGAAAGAAAGACGAATTACGTATCGACATCATATGATTTCATTGCAACAAAACACGTAATCTAGCATGTGTTATTTTCTTTTATAAGGTAACATAATCATCACCTTTAACTCTTTTTAGTTAATCGTTCATTCAAGACTTATGGAATTTCGGTTTTAATGTATTAAACTATTTTTGTGCAATTATCTCTTTGAAAATGCAGTTAATTCTCGTAAGCTTATTTATATCCATTTTTTCTGTTCCCAGTTTAGGAGATGATTTTGAGAGTAGTGCTAAAATTTCTAGTCAGTATGATTTAATAGAGCTTGCAAAGAGTTTTGAAAAGAACATTTATCAGTCATCACTACTGAGCGATCCAACGAATCAAATTTCTGTTTTAAATAATTTTTATGGAAACGTCTATGATGGAATGGAAAACATTTTGCAGGACATTTTTGTTGCTGAAAGCGGGTTCAGCAAATGTTTATTTGACCTATTATATACACAACAAAGTTTGAAGAACCTTTCCAGCAATGCGTGGGTTTTGCAATGTAAGTATAAATGTTTTTATCATACAAGTACTTTGATTAAAGTTAGTTTTCAGTTCACTTCCGTGCACAATTTTCTGTTAGTGAAATCTTATTAATTATAATGAAATTTAAATGCTTAAATTAAAAAAAAGCAAAACTTTTATAGCTCTTCATACATTAGAATTAATAAAATGTAACATAGTTGGATCGAAGTGAAATATTTACCTTACATACATTAATTATTAATTTATTATATTCTATCTTTAAAAATGTTTCTTATTTACATTTTGGTAGGTTGAATAATTTATAAATACAAAAAAGTGACAACAAGTAGCATATTCAGGGCCCTGCTAGACTAGTCTTGGTTAATTTATTGATCCCCAATAATAATCAAAAGCCTTTTTAAAACTATTCACCTTGTTGCAGCAACAGCTGTTTTTTGGTACACTATTCCAAGTGCCTGCATCCTACAACTCTTTTGAAGTAGTTGTTTTTCTTCATTTCAAGGTTATCTTGACATCGGAAAAGCTGAAAACAGTGACCCTTGATTTTGATATCTGTACAGGGGTGGATACAAGGATGGGGGCGATCGCCCCTCCCTTGAGGGACTCTTTTCCAGCAGTTTTTCGACTTTGAATTTCAAAAAAGGCAATTCTAAATGATCTTCGATGATACTATGAGAAGTGGTTGGGATTCAGGGCTCTGATCTGGATTTTTTTTTCGAAATTAAAAACCGAAACATTTGTAGTAAACATGTGTTGACCAGTATATAAAAAAAGGTGACAAGTTGAAAAAAAAACCTTAACAAAAGAAAAAAGAACAATCGCCCCTCCCTTGGAGCATTTCTGGATCCGCCCTTGTATCTGTAGAATTTTATTCATTGCTAATATGCTAATAAAAGAAGTTGATTCAAACTGAGAAGTTAATAAGAACTGATTTTATACTGAGTCAGTTTTTTGATATCAAAAACTTTTTTGACAGAAATGGTCATTGTTTGTAGCATATTTTGTTTTCGAATAGAAAAAATATTCAGTTCAAAAGGAGCAGGTTTTTGGCAGTAAGGCTCTGTCCAGAATATTTTGCAGGTCGCTATTTGCCAGAGATAAATAATTGACTAAATAATCAATTACTTTTTTGAAATTTCAAATATTAAATGTATGATAATATATCAGTTTATATTTAATTTGGAATTACCTATGACTTCCTTGATAACTAACTTTGGTAGAGATCCAATTTGGCCAATCTTAATTTTCTGAGCTGTCCATTTTGGTTTTATTAGAATTTTATGAATCTTACTTTAATAGGATCCAGTTTCCTCAGGCCAGATCTTTGATCAAGATGAGTACATGCTGATTTTGCTTATTCGTTCCGTGCAGTTATGGGCATACCAGAAAAAAAAAATCAATCCAAAACCTCCCTATATGTAAATGTAATGATATTTTTTACTTTTTTTAATTGTCCTTTTTGGTTTACTAAAGAATTACTTTTTCTTTTAGTGATTGATTCTTTTGGAAAACCTGGAAGTGGAATTACTATTGGGAATACCAGATGGTTTGGAAACTACTTACAGTGCCTTGATGTTTATGCACCTCCTGATGCCAGCGGGCTTATGGGAAATTTTAATGGGAAATATTGTTTAACTAATTGGGCTATAAATTTTCCAACTATGGTATGTTTTTTTCTGTTTGTTTTTTCCTCTTCCCAGTGTAGTTTTCCTGAATCTTTCATATCTTTTTCAGAATTTATCTTTGACTGTTGGTGCATGTGTTCCAGATTCATGTTCTCCCTCTGAGTTATCGCAAGAATTTATCACACTATTAAAATATGCAAGTTAGTACTTATTTCTTCCCTGATTTATAATATTTTATGTAAATTTTGAAAAGGTCAGTTCAAAATAAATACCATAAAACTAAGATAATTACATTGGAAAAAGGGTAAACATCCAAGTAAACTTTTATAATTTACTAATCAATTTCCACTTTTTTTTCTGAGCTAATAAAATTTTCAAGAAATCTTGAATATTTTTTGCTGAAATTAATTGCAGATGTATTTAGTTTTTAAAGGGGTGAACATGAATACAGTAATACTTCCTGTAAGGGACACCTGCAAATAAAAGACACCTCTTTTGAACAAAGTTTTCCCTGTTTGTAGTCTCTTTCAGGGGTCCCTGAGAGCAAAGTTGCGCCCCTTGTTAGTTTGGTTGTCAGGCCCCCTTCTCCCTGTAAAACATGTAAAGTTCATACTACTCAGATTCTTAATTGGGCCCCCTAGTGGGTCGTTCCCCTAGTTTCAGACTAGGTTGACATGGCCTCTCGTTGGGCTCGGAAGTAGATCCAGGTTTTTATTTTAAGTCATTGTTTTGTGAAAAAATGTATATATTTTTTTCTTTTGTTAAAAAAGGAACTAGTTTTTATTTACTTATTTATATATTTTTTTTTTTGGAAAAAACTCATATTGTGTTGGGCAGGTTTAGCTATCGGAAATCTAATCCAAAATCCTGTTTTGATCTTAACAACTTCATTGGGAATGACTTGGAAGCTGGAGGTTTTGTTTTTTTACTCATGTTTTGCTGTGAGATAAATTGACCAAACTTCAAAGTGATTAAAGAACTGTTTCTACAAGTAAAATTTTGAAGATTCTAGTTTTAAAACATGAAATTTTGTGTCGTGACCACTTTTAGGATAAAGAGTTTTGTGAAAAGGACTGATCCAAATTGCGTCTGAATCGACCCCTGCTTTTGAATAGGGATTCTTATTTCGTTAACTCTTTTTTTAGGGAGACTTGGTTTAAGGGGCATTCACAGAGAAAAGCTACAAAAATTAGTGCATAAACGAATGAGAAGTATTAAGTTTCCTGGAATTAAAAGTTCAGTTAGCATTTGAAAATCAACTAGTGAAAGCTTGACACTGATGTATAATGAAGGAATTACATGCTATAAAACTCTCACTGATTTATATGCATTCTCTCTCAGTAATTTATTCAGCCTTTGCCTTCACCCTTTTTTTTATTAACTTTCAATTATAAAAAGAATACATTTTTAAATTTGAATAATAGTACAGAATTTTGTTTGGTATTTTTTACATTTTCAGTTTTTAATCTGTTAGCGCATACTATATATTTTTTTACACAATTTTGTTTAGTAAAAACACTTCATACATCAACTCAAACATCTCCAAAGAAGGGGCACCTCCATTTAAGGGATTTCATTTGGAATATGCTCTTCAGTTTTAGTCTCCTTATCAAGAATGATACTTCTGCTTGATAGTTACTGCTTAATCTATGTGTATTTTATTATTTTTGAATATATTTTGGATGAATTAGTTTTCCAGCAGTAACAAATTTCACTTTTTTAGAATCCATTCCTTATTTTAATCCAAACACAACATTTGTGAACATATCTTCTGTCACCTGTAAGGAAAATTCAAAACCTTTGAATGCAGCTGCTATAGGAGTCATGTAAGTTCTTTTTTTCAAACTCTTAATCCTACATATCATTTATCAAATCGTTCATTTTGCTTTCGGCAAAAAATAAAGAGAATTTGTTTTGGTTGTTTGGCTGAAAGAATCAGTTTTTCTGTTCTTTGTTAAGTATTGCTTTAATGTATAGCATTCCATAAAGGAAGCTCATTGGTTCAATTGGTTAGAGCATCGTGTTAATTATCCGAAGATCATGAGTTTGAATCCCCATGGACCCAATTTTTTTTCAGTAATCTTCTGATCCCAGATTCTTTAAACACAGTAAAACCTCTCCAAGCAAACACCCTCCATTTCGTGATATCTTGGCTATTCAGATTGGATGGCCACTTTAAACAGTTTGCATTACAATTGCAAGATAATTTCTATAAAAGCTAATGTAAGCAAATCTAACACATATTTTTTTATTCAAAATTAAATTTGATATTTTCCAAAAGGGTAAATAGTATAAATTGGATGTTTTATTACATTTTGTCAAGAAAGTATACAGGTACAACCTGTGCTTCACGTTTTTACTTTTCTTGGAAACAATTATTTTCAAGCTCATTTTTAGTTCAAATGTAAATCTCTAACCAATTTCTTTGTCATTGTGTTAGGATTGCAAATGACTTTATCTTTTTGCTCCAAAGTCACTTTAGTTGGAAGTTAAGCATCCTGGCAAATACAAAATGTGCTAGAAATTCTTCATCAGGGCCATGAGAGGTAAAAATTCATTTTTACCAAAGCGTTTGTAATGAATGCAACATATTGGTTCTCATATTATTGCAAAACTTTCATTGAGCTGCTTGAGATCTATAAAAACACTCTTTGACATTGTTGCAACCCAGATCACTGACCAGCAAATGAACAAGCTTGAATGAAATTTGTACTCCAAAATTATCACAATCTCTTAACAGTCAATAAGATGTCTCATAAGCTGATCTTGAACCAAGAGACTGAAGAAGATTAGAAACAGGAAGTGAACAGATTTTTTGAAAAAAATGGATTGACGAACCCACTAGTAGACCATCTAGAGTGAGTTGGGTGGCCACTGCTAGGGGGGAATTTTAGCATTAGATCTATAGGGCAAAAAATCTGTGCCGTCAAAAATTGCCCGTTAAGAGGGGTGGTCACTAAAAAATGGTTTATTGGTTATGATTTAATCTCATTGCTAAGTTCTGAACTAAATTCTGTGTTGTTAAAATTGTAAAAGAAAACTTTTTTTTTGTATGGTTAAAGCACAGTGTAAGTTAAAAAAATATTTCAGCAAAATAGAGGCATTGTTTTTTATTAATTTTGTTATTTTATTTCCCATTGCGTAAATGAAAGCACCCAATTAGTTGATTTGATCAAAATAGCTTACAAATGCATGAAACTTGTGGGTTTGATGACTCCTTTGCTAGAAAAATGTTGTTTTGGATTGACATATTTTCCTTCAATCTGAATTCTGATCGAGATTTGCATGAATGTAAAACCTAAACTCATTACATGGCTCTAAACCATAGTTTTTGTATTAAAATCAGTAAAGAAGTTTATTTTAACACGATTTAATCTCGGTATCATCATGTATTACATTTCTAGGAATTTCTTTTTACGGGGTTGGGGGGGGGGGGGGTAACTTCCTTAATACATTATCAAACATCATAAGTGAGACATCACTTTAAAAATTTCTTCCCCCATTTTAGGTAAAATATAAAGAAAAAATCCCATTTTAATTATTTTCGACAGATTATACTTAAAAAACCAGATTTTTATACTCCCACTGTTGTTGGTTGAATTGTTGGCCAGAATTGATTGAACCAAGCTTTTATCTCCATAGATTGTTGAAACTTTCCTTGGTACTTTAAAGGCGAGCCGCCTTGGCGGCGAGTAGTTTGTTGAAACTTTCCTCGCTACTTTAAAGGCGAGCCGCCTAGACGGCGAGTAGGTTGTTTAAACTTTCCTCACTACTTTGAAAGCAAGCCACCTTGGCGGCGAGTAGTTTTCTCAAACTGCCTTCACTACATTAAAGCCCGTGCAACGCCGGGCCACGCATCTAGTATTAAAATAAAGCTGTGCAGGTAGTTGTTGAATAAAAATGTCTAAAAGCAATTATCATATTTAATATGCAAGTTACCAAAAAGTAACCATTCAACGATTAAGCATTATTACCTTCACATGAATAACCTAGACATAATTAATGAGTCAAATTTGTATATACATTGACCATACATACATTTATTTTTAATATATTAGATTCTCCTCTTAATTAGATATTGCAGAAATTTTCTGCTTTTACAACTTTTTCAAGAAAATAAACTATACGACTTTGAAAATCCAACACCAAGGAAGAGTTGCCAGAAAATTATGCAAGTTTCAGGGTAGAAGGCTTTGAGTGTTATGCAAATAACGTGAAATGAGCTGCACTCCTATGTACGTTGAATGAGTTGAAAGAGAAAGAGCCTGCAGAATGAGAAATAACCTGTCGTTATTTCTGCTGCTAAAATCATCAATGAAACCCCATTTTAATTTCAGGGAACACGTAAATAGCAGACAATGCCTGGCTGCTGTCGCTGGATGCAGTTTTAGCATACATACGATTTTATGAAGGACATGGTGATCAGCTGAAGAGGGCAGGTTTATCCTCATGCCAAATCTCTGCTGGCACACACTTGGATGGGTTCTCAGTGCGCCGGCTATAGCAAAGATATTTAGCACAAAAAAGTATATCATATTTGAATGGTCATATAAAGCAAGAGCTTGTGACTGCATAACCACTTATGGATCCACACATTTCCTGACCAGTGTTGGCAGACACGCAAACCATATGTCCATAATTTTTGTGAGATTTCTCATACTTTTTGTGGACCCTCTAACTATTAAGTAATTCATTTCAATTCATATACACACACTCCAGGGTCCCCCGTACCTACCACAACTCATGGTTTAACCAGGAAAATTCATATACATTGGAAGTTAAAAAATACACACTACTAGGGAGAAATGGTTGTGCAAATTTTAGGATTTTGCAGGTTTCAAGCCACAAAGAAAATAACTGTAAGCTTTTTCTTAAAATTGGAAAAATTTAGCTCTTACAAAGTCTTGCTTTGTTAGTAATTAATAATAGATCCTGTGTTTATAGTTTATGTTGGATAGTTAAGAATCTGTTTTGTTTTAAGAGAAAGAACAAAATATTAGGCTCTTTAAGTTATAAATTTTTAATCTGATTTTAATAAATTTTTAATTTCCCATAGTGAAATACTTCAATGCTCTATCGTTATCTTGTAAAGTATTTTTGTATGTCAAGAAATTACTTTATTTTTCATCCCTTTAGATGCTTGACCTCATTTTTTGTTTTGTTTGTGGTGCTTGGAAGTTTAGTCACCATTTATGAATATTTCTTCACCAAAGAAACAACACTTCAAGATTCAATAATTGTGGAACATGATACAAAATCGAAAGAAATCAACAATGGCAGGACTATATCTGGTGATTATGATTCTGAGGTGGATCTGATTTTTAGGCAACATTCCAAGAACAATTCATATTCTGGTAATGCTAAAACATCTTTTTATTTTAAAAATAAGCTCCGAATTCTGAATTAAAAAAAAATTATTATTTTATAATGTACTACATTACATGTGTACCAGAGCTCATTCTCAAATGTTACTCTTAATTTTTTGGCATGATACAGTGAATTACTATTTCTGTAAGGCTCCAATGTTTCCAAGAGATAGTAAATTCTTGTTTCTGGAAATTTCATTTCTCTCCACACTTCTACAGTTTTAGAAAATGTATGTATTTCCAAAAATCCTGATGTGGTGGAGACTTATTAATGTGTTATGTTACATATATTTATTCATGAACATCCATTACTCTGCATTATATTTCTCTTTCTCTCTCTCTCTATGTATATATATATATATAGGGTGTCCACTCCAATCGTGGACCAATAGCTAATTTCTAAACCGTTAGAGATAAGCATATAGTTTATTTAGGAAAAAATCTCCAAATTACGAAAGGAATTTTGGGTCTATTCAATGTTTTTCAAAAAATCAAATTTTGAAAGAGTTACGAAATTTAAATTTTTATACAGCCCCCCAGTCCTATCAATCATATTTAGTAAAACATTCTTGACACTGTAACGTTTAAAACTAAAAAAAAATCACTCTTCTACCACAAAAATTGACCGAGTTATGACGTTTTGAAAAATCAAGATTTTGCATTATTTCATGACGTCATCGAGCGATCGCTTAAGGGACCGTATGCGAAATCCTTCAAAATCTTGATTTTTCAAAACGTCATAACTCGGTCAATTTTTGTGGTAGAAGAGTGATTTTTTTTTTTTAGTTTTAAACGTTACAGTGTCTAGAATGTTTTACTAAATATGATTGATAGGCTGTATAAAAATTTAAATTTCGTAACTCTTTCAAAATTTGATTTTTTGAAAAACATTGAATAGACCTAAAATTCCTTTCGTAATTTGGAGATTTTTTCCTGAATAAACTATATGCTTATCTTTAACGGTTTAGAAATTAGCTATTGGTCCACGATTGGAGTGGACACCCTGTATATACATATATATATACACCCCAAAGCAGAATACTGCTAAATTTGGAACATACGTCGGAGAACAGATATCTGAATTGCAAAATAATTCTGGTCAAATGTGAGAGAAAATTCTGAAAATTTTCTGCAGAAATTCTACAATTTCTACAGAAGAGGCAGTTTTCTAACTAAACATACAATTTTACAGAAATTCAGAACAATTTCTGCAGATTTCTTTAAATTAGAAAAAAAAAAAAAATAAATAAATAAATAAAATAAAATGTCTGCAAATTATGCTTATTAGGCAAAAAATCAAAAAGTTGATTTTTTTTGCGATAGTTGCAGGAACATTAAATTAACTTCAAGCTGGACAAAATCTGCAGAATTTGCACAAAATTACATATTTGGCAAAAAATATACTTGCAGAAAATTATGTTTGACTACACCTGTTTCATGCCCATTAAGCGTTCCGTCTCCAAGACTTGGTCTTATTATTGGCTATGTGCTGTTATTCTAGTGAAAACATTTCTTCTAATGCAGCCTCAAAGCATTCAGAGCTATTTGATGTTTGGAGGAACAGACATAGTGAATTGATTTGCATTTTCTGTCAAGAATGTGTGGCTGGAATTTTAATTTCAGGCTTTTTAGTAAGACTGAGTTCTGAACAAAAACTCCTTTCATAGTCCTGTATGAAACTGCTTTGATTTCAGGATCATGGTTTTGAAAACGGTCATGTTTCGTTACTATACAGTGCTCAAAGTACTTGCAGAACAATTTTGGTCAAATATTTTTACGTTGCAGAACATCACAAAGTATTCTGCTTTGGGGTATATATATATATATATATGAAATACACTGCTCGACATTGAAAATGCAACACCAAGAAGGAGTGATCAGAAATTGATGAAATTTGTTAAGAAGACAGAGACAGCATGGAACAATAAGTGATATTTATTTCAAAATAAATAAGCAAAATTTAGAGCGAGGACGGCGTCGGCTCAGTAAGAAGTAGGACCACAGCGGACAGCGATGCACGAAGAAACACGTCTAGGCATGGAGTCAATAAGCCTGCGGATGGTGTCCTGAGGGATGGCGCTCCATTCCCTTTCAACCATTTGCCACAGTTCGTCCTCTGAACGAGGCAGTGACAGGTTCTGCAAACGGCGTCCAATCACGTCCCACACATGTTCGATTGGTGACAAGTCAGGAGAGTATGGTGGCCAGGAAAGCATCTGTACACCTCGTAGAGCATGTTGGCTGATTCGAGCACTGTGAGGCCGGGCGTTATCCTGTTGAAAAATTGCATTTGGCAGATCCTGAAGGTAGGGGATTGCCACTGGCCGCAGTACATTATCTACATATCGTTGGGCCGTCATAGTGCCCCGAATACGAACTAGAGGTGATACGGAATTGTATGCAATAGCACCCCAAACCATTATGCCACGTTGTCGCGCTGTGGGGCATTCCACAGTTACTGCCAGATTCGATCTTTCTCCACGTCGACGCCACACACGTATGCGATGGCTATCGCTGGACAAACAGAAGCGGGATTCATCTGAGAACACTACGGTTTGCCATTCTGCCATCCACGTCGCTCTGGTCCGGCACCATTCCAAACGTTGGAGTCTGTGCTGTGAGGTCAATGGCAGTCTTCTTAGCGGGCGCCGTGATTGCAGGCCACGTGCAACCAGTCGACGGGAAATGGTTCTGGTCGACACAGGAACATCCAGGGTACCTTGCACGTGCTGCAGAATCGACGTACAAGTGACTTGCGGGTCCGCCACAGCTTGTCGGTGAATCCGTCGATCCAAGCGGTCTGACGTCACTCTGGCTGCACCTGCACCCCTCAATGTAGCTACATTTCCTTTTTCCAACCATCTCCGACACAGCCGATGCACAGTGCTTGCATCCATGTGGGTATCAGCTGCAATTTGACGTATGGACCAACCTCCCCTTCTCAGTCCGATCACCATACCCCTTGTAAAGTCGTCTATATGCTGGAAGTGTCTTCGTTGAGGACGGCGTGGCATTTCCTCCACACGTGTCCCTCGAGACAAAAACCAAATTTCTCCGATAATTAGTCTGGCAGAAAAACCAACATGAACATAGCCCACTTTTCAACTTCATTCTTTTATATCTTACTTCACGTGCGTCGGAGAGCTGCGCATTTCATATCATTTGCATAACTCAGTGACGTGCGTCTACGGTAAAATTTGCATGAATTTCTGACCACTCCTTCTTGGTGTTGCATTTTCAATGTCGAGCAGTGTATAAGAATTGTAAGAAGGAAGACGAAGAGACCACACATAAAATAGAAAATGGCAAATTAGGAAAAGTGAAAGGAGAAATGTTTAATCCAGAGCTCATCAGCCGTGGGGCATTCAATAGTGGTCGAAAGACCAAAAAATTTAAAATAAAATTTAATTTCTTAGCAGGCCAGTCCTGTGGTTGGCTAAATTTTGGGAATTTTATTCATAATTAGTCGAGGCAAACCCCCTGCTTTTAGTTTTAGGTTTTCGTTCTTATGTACAGTTTGCAGACTCGCATTTGGTGCTGTTTGCCCAATGAAGATTTGTAGACTGTATGTTTTGAACTTAAACATCCTCTTCATAGTTTATAATTAAATTTTTCGATCTTTCAACCACTCATGAATCCCCCTACGGGTGATGAGCTCTGGATTCAACTTTTCTCCTTTCCCCTCTCCTAATTTGCCATTTTGTATTTCATTTGTATTATATATATATATATATTATATATATATATATATATATATATATATATATATATATTTATATATTTATATATTTATATATATATATATATATATATATATATATATATATACACTGAAGTGACAAAAGTCATGGGATAGCAATATGCAAATTTTCAGATGGCAGTAGCATCGCATAGAACAGGTATAAATGCGCAGTGCTTTTACAGAGCTTTCATTTTGTTCAAGTTATTCATGTGATAGAGTTTTAATATGATACCCATGATCGATAAAGAATGAATCTTAAGCACCTATGCTTGAATAGACAATCAAATTCGGATCCGAGAATGTTCAGCAGACTTGATGACAGCTGAAGTGGAATGTTAGTTGGAGCTAGACGCATGGGTCATGCCATTTCGGAAATCGTTAGAGAATTCAACATTCCCAGATCCACTGTGTCAAGAGTGTGCCGAGAGTATGAAATTTCAGGCATAACATCCCACCATGGACAGCGCAGTGGTCGACCGCCTGCACTTAAAGATCGAGACCCGGCGACGTCTGCAAAGAGTCGTAAATTCTAACAGAAAGCAACACTGCATCAAATCACCGTATGAGCAATCGGCTGTCTCGTAGACGTCCAATGGAAAGCGTGTGGGCAGGTGACGACACTCGATGTGTCCTAGCTCAAGGATCATGTCGGCGATCTAGTGGCATCATTCGTTGGATTGTCCAGATTTCTCAACAAGCGAACAGTGGCCGGTGACATGCGCATTGTCACATAATCACGTGTTGGTACATGAAGTCCTGAATGGCTGCAGTGACTCCAGTGCGCACATAAGCATTTCCGTCATGTTCGTCCATCGCACTAGAGGACAAGTCCATGCCTGAACGCCCACCATTCGGAGCCACGACCAGCTTGACAGTGCCTGCTGACAGTTGGGTCCAGGCTTCGTGGTCTGCGCCACACTCGACCCTACATCGGCTCTTACCAGCGAAACTGATCATCGACCAGGCACTGTTTCATCAGCTGGACCCGATGGCTCACGTGCACGAGGTCGCTGCAGCGATGTCGTTCTGTCATAGGCACTGGAGTCGGTCTTCTGCTGGACTAGCCCAAGAAATGCAAATTTCTCGCAGCTACTTGGAGATCACTTGCAGCCATTCATGGACTTCATGTACCCAAACAACGATGGGATGTTTATGGATGACAATGCGCCATGTCACCGGGCCACAACTGTTCGCAATTGGTTTGAAGAAAATTCTGGACAATTCCAACGAATGATTTGGCCACCTAGATCGCCCGACATGAATCCCATTGAGCATTTATGGGACACCATCGAGAGGTCTGTTCGTGCCCAAAATCCTGCCCCATCAACGCTTTCACAATTATGGACGTCTATCGAGACAGCATGGCTCAATATTCCTGCAGAAGACTTCCAACGACTTGTTGAGTCCATGCCACGTCGAGTTGTTGCACTTCGCCGGGCAAAAGGAGGGCCGACACGATATTAAGAGGTATCCCATGACTTTTGTCACTTCAGTGTATATATATATATACTGTCATCCCCGCTTAATCGGGTAACGGATAAACAAATACCCCTCTTATACAAATAAAATATCTCGGAACCGATGCCATAGACGTAATGTTAAAGATCCCCGCTTAATCGAATACCCCGGTTAATCGAATAATAATATTTCTTGGAACCGACAGTATTCGTTGAAGCGGGGCCGACAGTATATATCTATATATGTATATATTTCTGACATACATTGATGGCTTTACTATGTCACAGTTGTGAGGGAGCTCCGGAACATAAGGGCCTCAATGGGGATCAAAAATGCTTACATAGTTCTGTTCAACTGCAAGCATGAATATTTTGTACAGGTTTTTTATTAAATGTTCTCATACTCAAGCATAATACAGACCTGTCATTTCGAATTTTAGCCAGAGGGGGGGGGGGGAGAAAAAGGTTCCATTCCCTGATGCAAATTTTCGTGAAAGACGACTAAAACCACGCCTACTTATATGTAGGTACATTAATACTCAAAACCTTTCTTCGGATGCATAAAATCAAAACATCTAAGTATTAAAATGAATTAGGAATGGGAAAAAGAGCGGTCTCTGTCTTCATTTTGCATGCCTTTATTTCACTTTATTTTCCGACCCTCTTTAAATGGTAACTGAATATTTTCAATCTTTTTAACTATGCAATAGTTATATGTTATTGAATTTCTTCAACTGATAACAGTGCTGTGAAAAGCAAAATATTTTTTGCTTTTGTTTGGATAGATGGGTCACTATTAATATGGATGGGATAAATTTTCACAATTATTCATTGATTACGAAAGATGATTTTGCAAATCAAAATGATAAAAATCTTAAAGCGATTAATCTGGTGAAAATTTTTGAAAAAGATATCCAATGTTTCCTCCATGTGCAAACTTAGGCAGTTCGTTCAATCTTTTAACTGGTGTGAGGAACCGGAACCCGCTTAGTGAACTTATCCATAATAACCTAAATAGCAATAACTCAGTTTGATTCATTATTTAAAAATTTCTTTCCAAGCAGGTTTACATTTAATTTTCATTTATTTATTATAGAACTAAAAGTAGCCTCTGGATTTTTATGCATGAACTTATGACTTTAATAAAAAAAGTTTGAAAGATTTGATTAAAAAGTTAAGTGTTTAAAAATTGCAAAAATAAAAAAAGGAGGGAGCATTTTGTTATGTTCTTTTTTTTTTTTGTTAAATTTAGCTGTTTAATGCTTTTTTTGAACTGGATCCAAAGATATCTAAAATGCTGGATAATGATTAAGGCTCGACCGATGCATTGGCGCCGATGGTTGAAATTTTTTCCGTCGGCCATCGGCCGCCGATGCTAACGTGAAAAAAGCATCGGCCCATCTGCCTCAAAAATATCTAAATGCTGATGCTTGGCCTATATTTTTATTTTATTTTTTGAAGTTTTCTTAAGAGGGAACTATTTTCTCTATTTCTTACTTCACAATTATAAGTATGTTCAGCTTGTGGCTTGAAATCAGGCAGCAAACGGAACTAACACAGTTCTGGGTTTTGGAATTTTCTGAATCGGGGCAGATACCGACATTTTCACAACGCAGCAGACACTTTCCGAGTCATCGCTTTGATGCAAATTGTAAGAATTACATTAAAACCTCAGAATTACGGAACCAGAAGTTTTGTCCGTTATCGGGAGGTGTTCGCTATTAGGGAGGATTATGCTATTTCAGATTTTACCTACTAGTTTAATGCAGAATTATAATATTGAATATGTATCATTGCCATCTTGCACTACGATACTGATGCATTACTTACTATATATTACTGTGTATTATTTACTATAGCTGGTTTGAACTCATATCATTTTACCTTTGCACTTTTAAATGCTAGAGTGCCTTTTCATTGCAATTATTTACCCCCCTCCCCCAATCTCTTTTACCGTATCTTTCTATTAGAAGCATAGTTCGCCTGCCTACGCATTTTTCTCCACTGTTCTATGGATATTTTCATTAAAAAATTACAATTGTAAACATGTCGACGGCCTCTGTAACTTACTATCATATAGTCTTTACTCAAGTCTATTTTATTTAAACTATGTCAGGGGTGGGATATGATGGATACAATTTCGGAGCAGCTAAAATTCTGTTTTGGAGAAGAAAAGTAATTATTTTGGAGCATACTGGAGGAAAAAAAAACTCTGTCTTGGAGCAGGCTAAAGCAGGAAAATTACAATTTTAGCGCGACTGAAGCAAAAAAAAGAAAAGAAAAAGAAAGAAGAATGCCATTTTTCTGCAAGATTCAGCAGAATAAAAGATCAAATTAGGAGCAAAAGTAGCCAAAAAAAGGTGCAACCTGACTTTTTTTTATGGTTATTTATTTTTCAATAAAATAAGTTATATAACTGTCGCAGCTTTAAACGAACGTGCAAACATTTCTGTTCATACATTTTAAATAAGTATATCAAAATTCAAGCTATGACTTAGTATTGTGATTTATCTGTTGCCATTTTAGCCTACTTTTCCGTTAGAAAGGAAAAAATATATAAAAAAAAGCATTAAAAGTGGTTTAATGCATCATAAAATTATCACCAGGTCGAAAAAAAGTCAAACAGAAATAAAAATATTTAACAAAAATCGAAGAATTAAAATTTGGAAAGTAGGGTTTTGAGAGGGGGAATTTGTGTGTCGGTCTGTCTGCCCCCCCCCTCCCCCAACTCTAATAACCTTTTTGAATGAACATTCCGATTTGAACAATTTTTTTTTTTTTTGTGAAGAACTCGGCGAATACAGCTCATTCTCATATTTGATTTTTCGATTGAAACAATTTTTCGCTCAATATTCAACCGTTCAAACAAGCTGTCTCCTCTAATAACTTTTAAGTGAACAGTACCAAACTTTTTTTTTGTTCGAAAGATCTCGGCAAGGATACTTCATTACTGTATTTAAATTTTCAATTTGAACATTTTTTTGTTCATCATTAAACCGCTCAAACAACCTTTCCCCACCAAAAAAAAAAAAAAATGATAAAATTAAAAATGAAATTCGAGATATTTTTTTAGAAAGGAGTTTTTTTTTTGATAAAATGCGTTTTGATTTGCTTCCTATTTTTAATTTTTCTTTTTTCAAAACACTTAATTAATTTTTCTATGGAAGAACTATAAAAGCAGCATTGTTTAAAAGATGCAACAACTTTATTTATTTATTTTTCTGTTTACTTTTTACGTGCCTATTTCATCAGATGAAATCTGCATATTTGGTTATTAGAAATCAGCTTTATGTGTTAAAAAGGTACGTTTGACATAATTTGGCGTCTCAGATAATTAAAAGAATATTGATCAGATGCTAGAATACCAATGTTAATGTATGAAAAAATCGGCTCGTTTAGTTCTAGTCAGAACTTCTTGTTTGTTTAACTTTATAGTTTAAAAATATCTTAAAGAACTTTTCCACTCACACAGTGTAATTTGTTCTTTGAATATCCCTAAGCAAAATTAAATCCTAGTGCTCTTTCACATCAAAAAGAGCCCAGGTGCCTCCCTCTGGCGGCAACTGGGCGTCAAAATTCTTGTGGTAATTGCATTCCGCCGATTCTGGTGCTACCTGAAAGAATGGATGCTTAATTGGGGGATCGCACTAGGTCTGCAAAAGGTTGTGCCTGTACTGCAGCCCCTTTTGAAAGAAAAGTGTAATTTGTTGACTGGTTCACTGTTTTTTTTTTCTTTTTTAATGATTAAACAACATAATGGGAAGTTCTTTTACCAAGTTTGGTGTATCTAAATCCATATATTATTGCTGAAGTCTTTTTTTTTTTTTTTTTGTTTATTTTAAACAATAAAGCAGTTGCCTATTGCTAAACACAGTGTTCGTTTCAAATTGTTATCTCAAACGTTTTCGTACATGTACGTGGAACTTAATTCATGAATAAAAGAGTATATTGCGAACCGATTCTGAACTGCTTTACAGAGATTCATGTTACAAATATAGGTAGATATTAGTAAAATAGAAATTTAAGCCCAAAATCTGAATGACTGAAAAAGTAGTAGAATGAAATGAATATATGACCCATCAAATCTGTTATAAAAAACATTTATTTTTCTAATCATTTGATTTTTTTTACCATTGGCCATCGGCATCGGCCGATGTAAGAGGAAGAAAATCGGCCATCGGCCTACTTTGAACAATCGGCATCGGCCCATCGGCCAAAAACTGCCATCGGTCGAGCCTTAATAATGATGTACCAATTTTTATTATATTTTTTTCTCATTTATTCTTTCTATCATTATTATGTTAAAATAAAATGTATTCAATGAGTGTGTTATATTTTCCTTACAGAATTCATGGAAAAATTCAAGCCTTTTCTTAAGTGTTTTTGTATTTTTACAAATGGTTCAAAGCTGTTAGATACTAGTGGTACAGAAGGACAGTTGCTATGTATTCATGGAATAAGATTCTTAAGCATGTCTTGGGTTATTCTTGGACACACATATGCATTTTCTGAAACCATATTAAGTAAGCTAATATGTTTTTAAGTTTTCACATATTTCTAAGTTGAAAAACCTCTTTCATTTCCATGAGAAACTCATTTATTTTGTGTGAAACTGATACTATCAAATAGTTTTAATTGGCTTTGAAAAAACTGCGCTAGATGGACCTTATTAATGTAGTATAATTGTGTATTAATGTGTAGTATTAGTGTGTTGTAGACTCAACTAAGGTTAACGTTCATAATTATTGGAAACTTTGAAAAAAAAATTGCATTCATTCATTTTTATTGAACAGTGACCACTAGGTTTATGACTTAAAAGAAATTTTGCTTGTAATATTTTAACCATTCATATTAATATCTGATCATATAAACTAGTGAACTTA
>JAXGGA010008270.1:0-57874 GCA_038373865.1 Uloborus plumipes
TGCCATATGGTATATCGCAATAGCAATCGCAAATAGATTACAAGTGGGTGCTATCCTTTTGAATTATTATCATTATTATTGCTGCCATTAAGAAAAACGGTTCTCACGCTCTTTAAGTACCCCAATATTTTATTCCGTGAACGTTGTATTTGTATAAAAACTATACGAGATCGAGCCTATCTTAATATGAGATCAAGCCCGAGCCCGCCCGAGCCCGAAAGTTGCTTGAAGTTAAAGGGCCCGAGTCCGTCTCGGGCTCGGGCTTTCGGGCTCGGGCCGAGCCCGGCTCATCTCTAATTGGTACGGTACTTTCCATGCTGACAAGTGCTGAAATGCACGAAACTGCAGTCCATGGAAGGAATAAACGAGTTGATGGCATATCGCATGTATCTGCCTAAGGGGAGGTGACTTACAGCTTTACAGCAGTAAAATTGTCCTTTAATACCTGAACGATGCCAATTAACATGAGCTCTCTCCAGGGGCGCCCCGAACTAAAATTTTTGGGAGGCGGGAAATTATCAATTTGCCGAAGAAGTTCCAATTTCATCGACTGATATAGCACAGGCATGCGCACATGTCGTTCATGCATAACATTTAGCGAGAAAAAACAATAGGCATCTTTTAAATTTACAACTGTAAATACTAAAAAGAACATTTAAGCTCTTCAGTCCCAGTTGAAGGTACACATATGTGTACCTTTTAAGTTGTTATTTATATTTGGTTTCAAAGCAAATTATAACAAAAAAAAAAAGTATGCATTATAAAATCTAAGATTGTAGCATTTATTTTTCATCAATCCAAATTTTTTTTCTTGGTATTATTCAGATCCAACAAAGGTTCAAAAACGTGAAATTTAACTGGTTGAAAAAATCAGGACTGAAGAGGATAATCTCAATATTGCAATATTGTCGTCAAGGGGCCGTGGTGGCCCGATCGGTAAGGCATCGGACTCGTGTCCGAAAGGACCCGGGTTCGATTCCAGCCGATCAAAGATCCACCGTCTTGATTAATGGTGACTGGGAGGCGTTAAAAATGTCGTGGCCACAAAGTCCTCCAAGTGAAACGATACCTCTGGGGGTGCTAGGGCCTATGGTTTGCTCGACCCTAGGTTCTGGTTCAAAATTAAGAACAGAGCGCTCTTCAGGGCCCTATCCCGGTTAAACCACTAAGCTGGTAGGTACGGGGGACCCTGGAGGGTGAAATGAAATGAATATTGTCGTCAAATTGCAGAATCCCCAGCAAAATGTGCCGAAGACGGAAATCCTTGGGAGGTCACAATGACCTCCCATCGGGGCGCTCCTGGCTCTCTCGAAGACTAAGCGATTCACGAACAAGAACGAAAAAAAAAAAAAACACCGAGCCTTACCGACTGAGCCGCCGCGTTCCCGTTGGCGACCTTGGCATGTCCGTTCTCCCCGTCGGCGACCTTCGCATGTCCGTTCTCGTAGGACCCGTTGGTCGTCGGGGAGTCGCAGTCCAGGCTGCTCCGCCCGTCGTGGCCGGAGTCGGAGCAGCTGTCCGGGGTGTCCGCCGCCCCGTGGCTGCCGCCCATGCTCTCGAGACCCGAGTCCACGGAGTGGCCGCCCCGGGATCTGCCGGATCCGTTGGTCTCGATCTCGGACAATCCGTCGCAGCTGGAGGAGGGGGAGTGCGCCACGGATATGCCGTCGGATCGCGATTTGCCCCGGTGCCCGTTCTTCTCGCTCGGCCCTTTGAAGCTGACCTGGTGGGAGAGGAGTCGGTGTGAGAACTGGAATTGCCAATTCTACAGCAAGAAACTGTAAAGTGGCCAGCGTTACAGTTTATTACTGCGCATTTTACAATTTCTAATTGGAACCTCCACTGCCAGTGTTGCCCTTATTTTTTCAGTTAAATACAGCAACATTTTACAGCAATAAACTGTCAAAATTGCTAACTGTAATCTAAGAAACCAAAATTGCTAGTTTTACAGTTTATTACAGTGCATTTTACAGTTTTAAAATGGAACCTCCACTGCCAGTATTACTTATTTTTACAGTTAAATACAGCAACATTTTACAGCAATAAACTGTCAAAATTGCTAACTATACTGTAAGAAACCAAGATTGCTAGTTTTACAGTTTATTACTGCGCATTTTACAATTTCTAATTGGGACCTCCACTGCCAGTGTTGCCCTTATTTTTTCAGTTAAATACAGCAACATTTTACAGCAATAAACTGTCAAAATTGCTAACTATACTGTAAGAAACCAAAATTGCTAGTTTTACAGTTTATTACTGCGCATTTTACAATTTCAAATTGGAAATCCTCGTAGTCATTTTAGCTCTTAGTTTTTTATATCACAGTATATCTACTGTCTTAAATGATTGCATTACTTTTGCGTGTAGAAGTCAAGATTTGATCTTACAGACAGTTATAAATTTTATATCTGATTGTCCTTGGAATCTCCACTGCCAGTATTACACTTATTTTTACATTTAAATACAGCAACATTTTACAGCAATAAACTGTCAAAATTGCTAACTGTACTGTAAGAAACCAAAGTTGCTAGTTTTACAGTTTATTACTGCGCATTTTACAATGTCTAATCGGAACCTCCACTGCCAGTATTACATGTATTGAGTAAAAACCAAAAAGCAACGTCTGACAGCACAAATAAGTCCAGTTTATAAAAATCGGCAAGCACGTTTCAAGGGCATTAAAGCCTCCTTCTTCAGTGCCAAACAAGAAATGGAACGAACCAAAGTACCGGGAGAGTTTCTTGCTTGGCAAGAAACTCTTGTTCCGGTGCACTTGCAAGAAACCGGAGTTCCATTTCTTGCTTGGCACTGAAGAAGGAGGCTTTATGCCTTTGAAACATGCTTGCCGATTTTTAAACTGGACTTATTAGTGCTGTCAGACGTTGCTTTTTGGTTTTTACTCATTTGTGCACAAAGTGAACTGTTTTTAATTACACGTATTTTTACAGTTACATACAGCAACATTTTACAGCAATAAACTGTCAAAATTGCTAACCATACTGTAAGAAACTAAAATTGCTAGTTTTACAGTTTATTACAGTGCATTTTACAGTTTTAAAATGGAACCTCGGCTGGCAGTATTATACTGTAAAAACAACGGTTCATTTTTTGCAGTGTACTGTACAAAAAAAAAAAAAAAAAAGGAAAAAGATCAGACACAACAGAAGAGTGGGATCGCGCTAATGCTTCAAGAGGCATGACAGAGAAAGGACCCCTACCCCTTCATCCTCGCTGTTGACTGCGCTATTTTCCTCCGAGCCTCCAGAGTAGCTGCTGTTGGCACAACTCTTGCTCCCCCGGTGCTCCACCTCCCAGATCTGGGGATCCAGGGGGCTGTTCATGAGGCACAGGCTCAGAGCTCTACCCCTGTGTGCTCTGGAAAGGAAAACACCAAGTTTGAACGAAAAATGACCGAAGCAGTAAAAGAATCGAGATTTTTCTTTCAACCCGTTACTGCCCAGTAGGGTGGGGCGAAAAATAAAAAGTTTTTCAGCCCAACTTCTAATAGTTGCCAAAAGTTGTCTTTGGTGACAGTTAGCTTTTGTGCAAAATTTGAGAAAAATCGGTTAATATCTTCAGGGGGCGCTGCGATCGCAAAGTTTTACCATAGCTTTTTTATGGATTTTATGGTTAAAATACGAAAAACAATGCCGTTAACTAATATCATTGTATTGTTTTTACTCCTAAGATATATTCATGCATTCAAAGCATATGAAATAACTCACAAAAAATTATTTTATATGATACATTTATATTTCAAGCATTTAAAAAAAAACAAAAATGTGAAAAAAGTGATTTTTTTTTTAAATATAAATATATCATATAAAATAATGTTTGTGAGTCATTTCATATGCTTTTAATGCATGAAAACATCTTTTGAGTAAAAAAAACGCAATGAGACTAGCTAAAGGCATTCTTGTTGATATTTTAACCATAAAATCCATAACAAAGCTATGGTAAAACTTTGCGATCGCAGCGCCCCCTGAAGATATTGACCGATTTTTCTCAAATTTTGCACAAAAGCTAACTATCACCAAAGACAACTTTTGGCAACTATTAGAAGTTGATCTGAAAAACTTTTTATTTTTCGCCCCACCCTACTGCCCAGTGATCTATTTACGGATCACCTCTTTTCAGACCCCTCACCGGAAACAACACCTTTTCATCATTTCTTATTCTTATTGGCTGGTTCTCCGACACGTGTGGGTGGCTTCACCCCTAAGTAGCTTTTGAACCTTTTTTTTTCCCCATGTCAGTCCAGCTGGTAATGTCTGAAGTCTGTTCTGTCGCAAGTTCAGAGTGCAGTTTTCAATGCGGGGTACCATGTAATTTTTTTAAAAAGTTTATTTTCTTTTCTTTAGCTGGTTTTAATATTACAGAGGCGATTGTGAGTCCATGAAAAAATACCTGAAAGTTTTGAAGAGAAAATGTGTGTGGGGGGGGGGGTGCTTTATTCAAAAAACCAAGGCCCCCATTATAAGCACACCTAATTTTATAATTATACATATTTAATAATAAATTGCCTTTCATAAACAAACAAGACACATTCATACATTCAAATCAGGTGTTGGCAAGGTTTTGGACAGAACGGTAAAAACCACGGTTTAAACCATGGTTTAAACCGTCCTGTCCAAAACCCATGTGTCCAAAACTGTCCTAAACTGTCCAAAACTACATTTTTAGTACAATTTTATATTTTGGACAAATATCAAAAGCACAAAATTATACTTGAAGTTAAGACTTAATTTATTTAATGTGTTTTTGTTTTTTGTAATTTGAAACAATACGTCTTTTCGAGTTTATCCGATACCACTATTTACGCTCGAGCCCTTCATATATATATATTGTTGGAAACAAAATACACAGTATTAAAAACAAAAATCAAAAATAGAAAAATTTTCTTGAGTAGTGAAAAACATTTTATCATCAGTTTATTTATATTCAATCTAAGGTTTAAAAAAATTATTTGAACATCACTGAAAACATTATTGTAAAGAAACCACAAAAGACTTCAGTTTTACACATTTTGAGTTACAAATGGAGCTGAAATTATCTGCTTCAAGAGTGTTTTTTTTTTTTTTTGACAGTACTACCAATTCTTATTTTATGAAATTTTTATGCAGTGGAGTTATGAGTAAGTTGTTCATTTTTTAACATATATTAAAATTAATTACAACTAATTAACACTAAGAAACTAAGATGTATGCATTATCAATATTACAGCTAATAGAAATTAGTCAGCTTAAAACCCTTTTGTCATGCTTTAGACAGTTTAAGACACTTTTAGACAGTTTAAGACACTTTTGGACAGTTTAAGATACTTTTGGACAGTAAAACCCATCTGTCCTGTCCAAAACCAGTTTTGGACGTCCAAAACCCCAACCCTGATTCAAATAGTTTCAAATAGTTTTTAGTCACAAAAAAAAAAAAAAAGAATGACATCTCAACATTTTTGTTCGATGAATATTACTAGTAATTATCGGAAAATCACCGAAAGTTCGAAACATAAAAAAAATACCAAAGTTGGGAAGACAAAAGCATGATTAAAAATATTTTATTTCCGGTATTTTTGAACATGAAAATACCAGAATCGATCATGAAAATACCGGAAATCCGGTAAAATACCCGAACACAATCACCCCTGATATTACAAAACTGATCGGTTGGTGTCGTGGTGGTAAGGTGTTGGCCTTCTACGCCAAAGACCCGGGTTCTGACCTGCGGTTGCCAGTCGGTGGATTTTCGTGACCATGTCATCTGATTATGCGACAGGTAAAAGCAAGGCACCCAGAAAGGCTCCAAGAGAGGGGCGATTATTTTTTTTTCCTATTTGCTCCCCCCCCCCCTTTTTACCACATATCCTGGTTTATTCATGTTTTCTACAAATGTTTCGGTCTTCAATTTCGAAAAAATTCAGAGCGCCAAATCCCAACCACTTCTCATAGTATCATCGAAGATCATCTAAAATCGCCTTTTTTGAACTTCGAAGTCGAAAACCTGCTGGAGAAGAGTTCCTCAAGGGAAGGGGCGATCGCCACCCCCCCCCCTTGTATCCTCCCCTGGGTAAAAGATCCCTTGGGGTTAGCGATGTAAAATTCCTGGGAATTTATACTCGAGGAAATATACCCAGGGAATGTTTCCGAAAATATTCCCGAAATTCATATATTTCTGGGAATTTAGGAGAAGTTAGAATGTATGACATAAATAGTTGAAAAAAACTATTTTATTATATTACTTAGCAAATAATTGCTAAATATCATCATGATTCGACTAAAAAAATTCAAAGCCTTCCCTTCAAAAAATGAAAGAGTGTATGAAGAAATAACAATCAGCGACAACTAAAGCTCTTGCATACCTATTGAAAGCCAGAAGAAACAAAAAGAACCAAGTAACGACACATAAAATTACATATTTCATCTACAGATTCCAAGGCCAATACTTATTTTACTATCGTTTATCGATACTTTCACAAAAATTATGTTTTAAAATCGGTGCTTTCACAAAAATAAAGTAATGAAATAGCACCTTCATAAAAATATGTCGATGTCATATTCGCAAAAGTAACATTAAAAATCATAAGTTTCGAAATGAAATTTACTCATAAAATACACCGCTAAAGTGGTTTTGTGAACACCCCATGAGTAACAAATTTATCGTAGCATTTTAACTTATTTTCAACAGTTTTTCGCCAAAGTGCAATTACAAAATTTTAGTGTTATCTTTCAGCATCTGTTTTTGGGCTGCTATTTTTCTGATAATTTCCTGAATAGTATAAAGTACAAAGCCTTTCGAGAGCTTAAAATACACAATGGTATTCTTCATACTCTTTATGTCCCATCCCCTACACCAGCGACATAGGCGGATTTACGGGGGTGCCAGGAGGTGCACCGCACCCCCAGCCTTTTTGTTTGAATTTCGAAAACAAATTATATAGAAAATATTTTACCAGAAATGCAGTTTGAAAAATAACGTATACTTTTTCATAGTTACAATACAAATTTACTTGAAACAAAACCACACATCGCTGGTGCGAGTGAAATTGGGCTACATGTTAAAAATAAGAGTTTTTATGCAATTGAAAAAAATTTGAAAAGTAATTTCATACATAAAAAAGAAACTCATTTCGAAAATTATTTATTGTTTAGTGTTGTTTTCTGTGGACTAATTGTATACTCTGTAATTAGGGTATTGCATACTCCGTTAATAGGGTTGGCAAGTTGTGACAATTTATATTACTTTGAATAAAACGTAATTAATAATGCCAAAAAAACATGACTAATGTAATATACTTTATCAAAAACCATATAAACTGTTTCAAGTTCTTGCACATTTTTCCAGTTTAAAATGTCATAAAATCTGCTCTGAAATGAGCGAAAATCCAACATTTTTAAAATAATTTTTCAACATTTTCGGAGGGCAAGCCCCCGTCCCCCCACATCCCTGATATTGTTGCCCCCCCCCCGAGTTCACAGCCTAAATCCGCCTATGCACAGCGAAAAAAAAATTTATCTTCAAATAGTCTAAGGCATGAATGATTGAAGACTTATTGTAGACAACACTGTAAGTGCCAAAAGTTAAAATTATCAGAAAAGCCAAAAAACTAAAACTTGCTACGCTGGCACATACTGGTGGTGCCATGTTTGGATTTATTTTGTAAACTTCAGAACAAAGATTGGCAGATTCAGTTTTTTCAGCAGGATTCCCATTGGAACATACAATGTTTTGGCATAAGACAATAAAAATTGACCATCCTGGCACTTACAGTGTTTTCTACAACAAGTCTTCGATTATATAAGCTTAAAAGAAAAGAAGAATTCGGAAAGCTGAATTACGGAGCATGAACAATTCCCGGAAAAACGTGGAAAGAGTAGATAAAGTGCAAAAAGGAGGTAGACGGTCCGAACCTGGACTCGAGCATCTCGGAGAAGGTCTTGGTCTTCCTCTGGTTGCACTGCTGCTCCTGCTCCTCCATCTCGAACTGTTTGATCTCCTCCTGCCTCCTGAACACGTCCTCCGACATCTTTCGCCTCCTCGACTTCCAGCTGTCTAGATTCTGGAAGGGAAAAATACGACATCGTAGAAAACACAGGCGAAAATGATCAAGATATAGTTCGATAATTAACTAAATGACTGTGAAAAACACTGGCGAAAATGATCAAGATATAGTTCGATAATTAACTAAATGACTGTGAAAAACACTGGCGAAAATGATCAAGATATAGTTCGATAATTAACTAAATGACTGTGAAAAACACTGGCGAAAATGATCAAGATATAGTTCGATAATTAACTAAATGACTGTGAAAAACACTGGCGAAAATGATCAAGATATAGTTCGATAATTAACTAAATGACTGTGAAAAACACTGGCGAAAATGATCAAGATATAGTTCGATAATTAACTAAATGACTGTGAAAAACACTGGCGAAAATGATCAAGATATAGTTCGATAATTAACTAAATGACTGTGAAAAACACTGGCGAAAATGATCAAGATACAGTTCGATAATTAACTAAATGACTGTGAAAAACACTGGCGAAAATGATCAAGATACAGTTCGATAATTAACTAAATGACTGTGAAAAACACTGGCGAAAATGATCAAGATACAGTTCGATAATTAACTAAATGACTGTGAAAAACACTGGCGAAAATGATCAAGATACAGTTCGATAATTAACTAAATGACTGTGAAAAACACTGGCGAAAATGATCAAGATATAGTTCGATAATTAACTAAATGACTGTGAAAAACACTGGCGAAAATGATCAAGATATAGTTCGATAATTAACTAAATGACTGTGAAAAACACTGGCGAAAATGATCAAGATATAGTTCGATAATTAACTAAATGACTGTGAAAAACACTGGCGAAAATGATCAAGATATAGTTCGATAATTAACTAAATGACTGTGAAAAACACTGGCGAAAATGATCAAGATATAGTTCGATAATTAACTAAATGACTGTGAAAAACACTGGCGAAAATGATCAAGATATAGTTCGATAATTAACTAAATGACTGTGAAAAACACTGGCGAAAATGATCAAGATATAGTTCGATAATTAACTAAATGACTGTGAAAAACACTGGCGAAAATGATCAAGATATAGTTCGATAATTAACTAAATGACTGTGAAAAACACTGGCGAAAATGATCAAGATATAGTTCGATAATTAACTAAATGACTGTGAAAAACACTGGCGAAAATGATCAAGATACAGTTCGATAATTAACTAAATGACTGTGAAAAACACTGGCGAAAATGATCAAGATACAGTTCGATAATTAACTAAATGACTGTGAAAAACACTGGCGAAAATGATCAAGATATAGTTCGATAATTAACTAAATGACTGTGAAAAACACTGGCGAAAATGATCAAGATATAGTTCGATAATTAACTAAATGACTGTGAAAAACACTGGCGAAAATGATCAAGATATAGTTCGATAATTAACTAAATGACTGTGAAAAACACTGGCGAAAATGATCAAGATATAGTTCGATAATTAACTAAATGACTGTGAAAAACACTGGCGAAAATGATCAAGATATAGTTCGATAATTAACTAAATGACTGTGAAAAACACTGGCGAAAATGATCAAGATATAGTTCGATAATTAACTAAATGACTGTGAAAAACACTGGCGAAAATGATCAAGATATAGTTCGATAATTAACTAAATGACTGTGAAAAACACTGGCGAAAATGATCAAGATATAGTTCGATAATTAACTAAATGACTGTGAAAAACACTGGCGAAAATGATCAAGATACAGTTCGATAATTAACTAAATGACTGTGAAAAACACTGGCGAAAATGATCAAGATATAGTTCGATAATTAACTAAATGACTGTGAAAAACACTGGCGAAAATGATCAAGATACAGTTCGATAATTAACTAAATGACTGTGAAAAACACTGGCGAAAATGATCAAGATACAGTTCGATAATTAACTAAATGACTGTGAAAAACACTGGCGAAAATGATCAAGATACAGTTCGATAATTAACTAAATGACTGTGAAAAACACTGGCGAAAATGATCAAGATACAGTTCGATAATTAACTAAATGACTGTGAAAAACACTGGCGAAAATGATCAAGATATAGTTCGATAATTAACTAAATGACTGTGAAAAACACTGGCGAAAATGATCAAGATATAGTTCGATAATTAACTAAATGACTGTGAAAAACACTGGCGAAAATGATCAAGATATAGTTCGATAATTAACTAAATGACTGTGAAAAACACTGGCGAAAATGATCAAGATATAGTTCGATAATTAACTAAATGACTGTGAAAAACACTGGCGAAAATGATCAAGATATAGTTCGATAATTAACTAAATGACTGTGAAAAACACTGGCGAAAATGATCAAGATATAGTTCGATAATTAACTAAATGACTGTGAAAAACACTGGCGAAAATGATCAAGATATAGTTCGATAATTAACTAAATGACTGTGAAAAACACTGGCGAAAATGATCAAGATACAGTTCGATAATTAACTAAATGACTGTGAAAAACACTGGCGAAAATGATCAAGATACAGTTCGATAATTAACTAAATGACTGTGAAAAACACTGGCGAAAATGATCAAGATATAGTTCGATAATTAACTAAATGACTGTGAAAAACACTGGCGAAAATGATCAAGATATAGTTCGATAATTAACTAAATGACTGTGAAAAACACTGGCGAAAATGATCAAGATATAGTTCGATAATTAACTAAATGACTGTGAAAAACACTGGCGAAAATGATCAAGATATAGTTCGATAATTAACTAAATGACTGTGAAAAACACTGGCGAAAATGATCAAGATACAGTTCGATAATTAACTAAATGACTGTGAAAAACACTGGCGAAAATGATCAAGATACAGTTCGATAATTAACTAAATGACTGTGAAAAACACTGGCGAAAATGATCAAGATATAGTTCGATAATTAACTAAATGACTGTGAAAAACACTGGCGAAAATGATCAAGATATAGTTCGATAATTAACTAAATGACTGTGAAAAACACTGGCGAAAATGATCAAGATATAGTTCGATAATTAACTAAATGACTGTGAAAAACACTGGCGAAAATGATCAAGATATAGTTCGATAATTAACCAAATGACCTGTGAAAAAAAACACTGGCCGAAAATATGATCAATGATAATAGTTCAATAATTAACTAAAATACAGTGAAAGCTCTCACTTAATGCGCCCGCCCAAGGGACCCAACAGAAAAGGCGACCATAAGGGAGATGAGACCGCATAAGTAAGAGACATCAAACCAATTCAAAAAGTCCAAGAATGCAACATAAGTTCTCAATCGAGAGCATGAGAATACGAAATGTTTCTTACAGAAAATGCGACTCATAAATTACTACGGTTTTTTGGCAACTACATGAAACATAATTGCTCATATGATAGGAGAAGAAACAACAAAAATTGTCGATACCTAATTCACCAAACAGGTCCTTTTAAAACGATCCATAATAGATAATTGTCCCTCTCCGAACTGTAGTTCATGTGGGAAAAATGCCTTCCGTGCGCAATAAAGGCGAAAGATTATAGAGGAAAGTGAAGAAACATGCTCATTTTTCAAGAAAATAAATTCAATTGTTTAGGGTCATTCCATGAAAATGTCAACCTCAACGGAAGAAAAAAAAAATACCGAAGTGAAAAAAGTATCAAAAAATAAATGAACAAATACATAAATAAAAATCATACAACATAAGAAGTTTAAAAAATTGAAAAAATATTGTAATTATCACTGAGATTAGCCATAATATATAGTTTCTAGTGTGTCTATACTGCTTGTTATTCGATGGTTATGAACGTTACGTTAGTCACACTCCATCTTGAGTAAAAGTGACACTTAAGACTAAAAAAAAATAAGATTTAATAAATGTGTTTTATGTTTTTAAAAGCCAACTTTACACAGTTTTCAAACATATCATTCAATTTTTAACACTTGCTTAACTTTGAGAAATTCTTGCCTCACAACATGAGCATTAATTTTGAAGGTTGCAAAAATGTTACGTTAGTCACGCTGCTATTTTGGTAGAAAAAATATCTGCTGTCAGTCATTTTGTTTTAAATTCTTAGCAGATATGATACATAGATACCATGTACATTGTAAAGCCACCAGCATAACTAAAAAATATTTTTTACCCTTTAAGTTACAAGTAAACACAGTTACAAAATCAGCTCTGAATGTTACGTTAGTCACTATGGAATGACCTTTTACATTTTTCGAAAAATTCGGTGCATAAGTGAAATATTTATCTTTAGAGCGACGCATAAACAAATTAAATTATCATTATTTTACTATGGAATGTTCCGGGACCACTGAAAATCGTCGTATAAGTGAAAAAGGCGCATAAATGAGGCGGTGTATAGGTGAGAGTTCACTGTATATCAATATACAATTAACTAATATTTACTATTACTAATAGTATACATTAATTAATAGTATTAATTATTACTAATAATTACTATTTATATCTGTGACTTGGTTCTAAAAGGGCCCAAGTCAAAAATGTTAGTTTCGAGAAAAAGGCCATGAAAGATATTTGAGATTTTTTAGAATGCTATAACTTTCTTATATTAAGATTCCCATTATTATTTTTTTGTATTTGTTTATTGTTAGTGTAAAGCAGGGGTGGCCAACCTTTTTAGGGAGAGTGCCACTATCTGGAGAGAAAAAGCTCAGCGTGCCACATTGTATTTTTTCAACAAATTGAAAATTTTTACAAAGTTAAAAATAGGCTTTTGTTGGCTGACTATGTAATTTTTACTTCAATAAAACATTTTGTCTCATAAACCTAAGTAATCTAAATCTAAATGATAATAAAGATAAAACAAGTCCGAACTTAAAAGTTATCGTGAATAAACACTTTTATAAGTTCCGTCAGTTGACTTATGCTTAAGCCTACAGTAGACGAATAAAATTGATTTTTTCAATTATTGATTTATTTGTCTAAAACTTTGTGTGCTTATATTATTGTATATTTACTACATCAAAAAGCATAAAAAACTAGGGATGGACCGGATATCCGGTAACTATCCGGTATCCGGCCTATCCGGCTGATATTTTAAGTATCCGGTACTTACGGATATCCGATCCGGCTGACCGCCCCGGATACGGATATCCGGAAGATTTTTGCAGGATATCCGGCTAAGTATCCGGCATTGATGTGAGGGTTATCCGGTATGATGTGAGGACCTAATTAAATATTTTCTTTTTGATAAAAATCTTAGTTAAAAATTTCATTGTTTGATAAACCTTTTAGATGATGTAATTACTTTTAATCTTTCCTTTTTACCAATTTTTGCTTCTAAAACAAAAATTGTGTTATTCCTCCGACTGTGTACTGGACATGGAAGCATTCTGCATATTTGATTTTTCACAATTGCCAGATAAAATATGCTTGTCTTCAGCTTTTCAAAAATATTTTAGTTAAAATATTTAGAAAGAAAAGGCTACAAACCTTCAAGGATTAATGTGCGACAAAAGGTTGAAAAAAACTTACGATCATATCGTTAGTTCATAAAAATTAATCGCAGTAGCTTTTAATATAAATTCTCAAATTATTTTATTTATTGAATTCTTTTATTTTTAGTTTTTGTGCTTCTAACAAAAATTGCGATCTATTAACACCCAATGATGTTGTAATTAGATATTTTTTACTTTGCCACTATTATTGCTTTAGGGCAATTCCATGGTGTCGGACGTAAAAAACGAAGAAATATTTTTTAGTTTTAGTTCCATTTATCAAATATAAACTGAATAGAAATGATTAAGTTGGTATTCAAAATACTCGCTACATCATAATGAATAAAAAATCATGTTAGTTTTTTAAAATAGATCTCTTAAATAGAAATTAAGAAGATTTAAAGAGTTGGTGTCGGACGTAAACGCACAAATAGTAAAATTGGAGATTCACTTAAAATTTACTGAAACTCTGCGAATTGGCTTACCTTTTAATTTCAAAAACAGCTAAGATCGATAGTATACTTATGATTAAAGCATATTTTACAGTTTTTTAATGATATTGTTTTGAATAAAATGAACTTGGAACTACTTTTACCTTGGTGTCGGACGTAAATTTGCGGTGTCGGACGTAAACTCTTCGAATTGGACCTAAACCGTTGTTCTTAAATGCAATGATTACAGTTTTAAATAAGAAAATTAGCTTAACTTTTATTCCTAGGTCACACATATTATTTTTTAACATTTAAAAGGGTTCATCAAATTTAAACTGCCCCCTTTTTCCTGTTGGGATCGGAGGACGAATACGTTTATAATGTCCCGTAATTTGTAAAATATTTTGTCCTCAGTTCTTGGCCATTTAAAATAACCTTTAGAACTATGCATAACTGATACTACAATGTAACTTTTTTGGTGATACATCCAAGACAAAGCATGGCATCATGCGTACCACAACCCAGTCATTGATGTTTACTCTATCAAGATCTGCAGATTCTTCGATCCCGGAATTATAAGATTCTTAATTTGTTATCACGTTGTTCTTAATTTGTTATCACGTGATATGTCACCAATTTGAACTTAATTGTGTCCAACTGATTTGGCAAAATGAGCAGATTTGATGTTTGGAATATGGAAAACAGCTTTCCAGTGCTGATGCAAATGCTTTGTATCTATGTGTATATCTTTTGCTGGAATATACTTTATGTGCATATTCGGATTTAAAAGTGCTGAAATTTGAGAAAATTGCTTCGCTTTTGTCACCGTCATTTTTCTTGCTTTAACGCGGCGCCAAACGATTTTTTTCACAGTGCCTCCTATGGCATCAACCACCATCAACCAGCAAATATGAATATTAATCAGTACACTGATAAAAAATGCAAGCATCCACTTGTACAAATCTAACTACGAAATCCATGTGTTCTGACTCCTTGTGAAACAGAATACAGGTTGTGTTGTGATGATCTAGCCTTTAAAACTTTAAATGAATACTTAAGAGTTGGGTTGCTGTTCTTTTCAAAGCAATAATATGTATATACACTTTTTATTAATTCAAGAGTTCCCACAACAACTGTGATGCATTGTAAGGGTCTTAATATAAATGTCTCATGAAGAGAAAGAAAACTTTTAAAGTATTATTCTGAAGCAAAATTTACTATTTAATAAGTAAATTTAAAATATATGTATGCACAGTAAAGTCAAAATTATTTTTTTTTAAATCATGCTTCACTTTAACTTTGTAATTAAAGGCAAAATATGGAGAATCACAGTTGTAAACAAGTGTTATTTTAGGAATGTAACAGTGTCGGACGTAAACGGTGATTCTTTACGTCCGACACCTAGATTTTAATTAAAAATATTTACTTGTCACAAAATGTTAATAGGTTACATCAATGAGACCAAAGATCTTACTTTGTATAGAAAGTCAGATGTATGTAGCTTTAAAATTATTGGCCCAGCATAATTAATCGTACATTTTGGTGTCGGACGTAAAACACTTAATGTGCCCCATGGGAATTCTGTCACAAATCAAAATGAATTATATTCTAACACATTTTTGCAACATCACCTGTTGTACATTGAATATGTAAATAGTTATTCGTCTTAATTCATAATTTTAATATGTATATTTTGGAAAAAACAGAGCTTCTTTGAGAGTCGTAAAATGTAGTTTGAAAACGCTCTGGATGTTGACCTTAGTTTGACCTCTTGTAACTTAGTTAAAACTTAAGTTATCAAAATTTAGACATGAATTTCAAAATATACAACTCTTTACCTTTAAAATGATATCTTGTTTGTTTAGAAATATTAATTTTGAAAATTTGACCATCTGGTTGACCTTATCGTGGAATTGCCCTTTATTATAATTGAAAATAACATACACTAAATAACCTATCTAACATTGACGAAAATTTTCTTTCAGATAATGAAAACATCTGTCCCCATGAATCGTCGCAACTTAAAACCATGCTTTTTTTTTTTTTTTTTGAAAGAGTTTAAATGTATGTAAAGAAATTTTGAATTTTGCACTTTGTTTCGTTCTTTCTTTTTGTAATACCTTCCTTTCAGAAAAGATATTTCTCTGCTATTAGAATCTGTTCACGTCTGTCACGCCGCTCCGTAACTCCTCGAGAACATGTTGAGCATGACCCTCAATAACATTCAATCGAGTTCCGATAACTCAAAGCTTTATAAACTCAAATATACCTTCATTTCAAAGTTTTCCTTTGGTCCCAAATTCTTGAAAAGACGGTAGGAACTGCTTGTAACTCGAACTATCAATAACTCTAAGTTTTTAGCCGGTTCCTTGGGACTATGAGCTATTGAGACTTGACTGTAATTAAGATGTTAATTTGCATCTTTAGAAAGTGTATTTTGTCTTTTAGAATTTAAGTAAAACTTTAAGTTAATTATTTAGATATAAGTTAATTAATTTATTTTTTAAAGTGAACATGTTTAGAATAATTTTAAATAATAATGATAATATATCGGTCATTTCAGCGAAAATGGTACAAATCAGTCCCGATACTTCAGCATTTTGGGAATTAATTTTAATGTTTACCACCAATTAATTATATTTTTTTTATTTGTTCTCCATCTAATTGTGTGTAACCAAGTATTACTTATTTAGGCATAAGCCATTTATAAAGGACCCCCCCCCCCCAAGAAAAAAAATTCTTTGGCAAAAGAAGGAAAAAATGATCTGCCCCAGCTTCAAATTGCTAGGACTTAAAATGCAATTTAAGATTAAGCTGAAATGCAACAACAAAATCATTTGCAATGCACAGCACAAAAAATGCTTCTGACACCCTTTCTGCTGATTTTTATGTATGTAAACAAAAAAATCTTGGAAAAACAACTATTTATCTTTGTTCCTAGATTTTTTTTGTTTCAAACTGTCTACTCTGTTACAAGCCTTTCAGAAATAAAATAAGCAATCGCATTCAATGTGATATTTTTTTTTATAAGTACAAGTAATGTATCTGCTTTGATTACTTTCATACATTGAATTATATGGGCGATTCTCTGTAAACTGGTAATTGGCTGTCCGGACTGATTATTTTTAAAATAATAAAGTATAATAAAATTTTTGTGGCTCTTAATACAAGTAAAGTATTGATACTTTGTGGCCCAATTGTATTTGGAGTTATAACAATTTAATTTTTTTTCTAGAAATTATCCAAGCGCCAAAAACACAGTCCCCTGGCTGTCCCAATCCTATAGTCTAACTGTTAAAGATAGTATTTCAAAAAACCTATTAACATTACATAAATTTGGCAATTGATATCTAAAAATAGAATAATGAAGCTATATTTTTCTTATGAAATAAGGTATAATTGCGTATTTCTAAAACTTAAAATTGTCATGTAAATTCTGTCCGGAGTTTTTTCAAACAGTCCCCTGCCACAAATTCAAAGCTGTGATACAAAAAATCTGTAACTTTTGAAAATTCTTTTTGGCATGAAGTTTAAAGTAATCAGTGTGAATTTGCCAAAATCGCCGAGAACGGTGTTGAAACGGTACTTTGCTTAGTTTGAGAGCCACATTTGTAATGAAAGTATGCATCAGGGTCGTTGCGAAAACAGTCCTCCGGAAAGTGATTTTATTAATGTCAATTAATTCAATTATAAAACATATTATTTATTATGTCCACGATTTGTGCCTAAATTTATAGGTAATCTCGTAACTAATTATGTTCCAATAGTTTTGTAGATATTACGCAACAAAGAGCAAAAACACAGTCACCTGGCACAGTCCCCTGCCTAGTTATACTAGGCGGGGGACTTACCCCCTATCATGATCCCTGCCTAGTTATACTAGGCGGGGGACTTACTCCCTATCATGATTTATCAGAAAAACACAAACTTCAATCGGCCCTCTTTCAAACCAAAGTAATAGATTCATTTTCTGAGCAATAGTATTATAATTATACGAACATTTCAAAAAACCGTGCCCGGACAGATTTAGTGTGAAAAATGACGAGTTTACAGAGAATCGCTCATATAATCAGTAACTAAGATAAGCCTAAAATTTTTTGCTGATGATAGTTAATTTGCACTGTGGGATGTCCACTCTGTTACAGTCGCATTAATAGTGCAAAAAATATTTTTTCTTGAAATTGCAGACAGAATTAGTTTTAGGATGCTTAGTTCATTTTATACTTGTTCCGTAATTAACTTTTCTTTACGATTAGAAATATATTTTTCAAACCTCATTTGGCTCCTCTGTTACACAAAGTGGTCGAACTATTCAAAACCCTTAATGAATGACTCATATATACAAGCCATTTACACTTTATTATGCACAAATAAACAGAGAATAATTTTTAAAACAATGATTAGTTGGCGAAAATTACTTCATTTGATAAACTTAACTCGACAATTTCAGATATGATTTGTACCATTTTGGCTGGAATAACCCATAAATATAACATTTGCATCTCGGAATGTATCTTTATTTTTTCAAAATGAAGTTGAATTTCGAGGTGATCGTTTAAGAATTAGTTTATTAATTTGTTTTTAAAAAAGTGAATATGCTTAGCATGACCCTTAATGTATTTAAAATGATAATTTGCCACTTTTAAGAATGTGTATCTTAATTTTTTGGAACTAAAGTAAAATTTCAAGTTGATTATTTAAGTAAAGTTTACTCATTTGTTTTTTAAAAGGTGAACAACTTTAGCATACCTCTTAAAAGTATATTTAAACTGCTGATTTGAATCTTCAGAAAACATGTTCCTTTGTTTTTTGGAGTTATATAAAATTTTTAACTGATTATTTGAGTATAACTTTATTATTATTTAACACACTGGTCCTGGAGCAAATGCATCGAGCTGTGGGTGCATTTGCTACAGTTCTGCCTCAGCCCTCGCTTACTGAGCGGTAACTCATTGCACAACATTGGTCCTGTTTTAATATTTTCTTCTTTAACTTATATGTTAGAAAAATTACATGCATATTATTCTTTAAAAAAAAAATTTCAAAGCAAAATTTTGCTTTATATTATTGCAAAATTAGAAATAAGAAAATGTGTTACTTTGTAATGAAGTTTAAATTCATAAAATTCTAATAATATATGTATCAATTTGGAAAAAAAAAAAACGTTTATCAGAGCTTAGTTTTTTTTCCTTTTTTCTTTCTTTGTTTCTTCTTTTTTTTTTAATATTGGTGAAATATTTAATAACTGTATCATTTACGTAGAAACCTATTGAAATAATATTGAAACAGAAAAGCTTTAAAATTTAAACTAAGAATAATTAAAAGTTTAAACTTTGAGTATATACAGAAATATTTAATTCAATCTTTTAAAGTTTCGTCTATTTTGATAAAAATACATAATTTAGAAAGAAATCATAATATGCTAGTGTTTCATTTCATATGTAGCGCTACTCCTGTACAAATAAAATAGAGGCTTGAAAAAATTAATTTAAATGTATTTAACATGTTCTTAAAGAAATTATGCGAGAAACAACTTTGATTTATTGTTTTGAAGCTGCATTACATAAAAATAAGTGAACAGGCAATGTAATTGTAATGCCGGATATCCGCAGGATATCCGGTCGGATATCCGGTATCCGGCGTGTGATGAGCCACCGGATATCCTATATCCGGTATCCGGCAAAATCACTATCCGGTCCATCCCTATAAAAAACACAAATTAGTGCAAAAACAATAATTACTTTTTTTCAAATTTCAAATTTAAATATTTTTTCAACAAAATTTCAAAATGTTCCAGGCGTCGCAATTTTTTTTTCAAACTTTGAATTTCCACTTAATTTCCAATCATTAGGCATGATTGCATAAAACAATGCATTACATGCAATGTTTTACGTGATAGTTGATTAAAGATGGCTGAAAATGAAAATTTATATGATTTTTTTCAACTGAAAATTTTTATTTTCAGCCATCTTTTATAAACTATCTCATAAAACATTGCATATAATGCATTGTTTTGTGCCATCATGCCTAATGATTGGAAATTAGGTGGAAATTCAAAGTTTGAAAAAAAAAATGTGACGCCTGGAACATTTTGAAATTTTGTTAAAAAAATATTTAAATTTGAAAATAAGTATTCATTGTTTTTGCACTAATTTGTGTTTTATTATGCTTTTAGATGTCGTAAATATACAATAATACAAGCACACAAAGTTTTAGACATATAAATCAATAATTGAAAAAAATCAATTTTATTTGTCCACTGTAGCCTTAAAAAAGAAACAAATAACATCAAACATTCTATTCTAAAAATTAAACAGTCTGTACTTAATTTGGTTTATGAGTCTGTATCTTTTTTACCAAGTCTTTAATTTTAGGATTAGTTCTTGAGAATCCTAAGAAGTTTAAGTGTTTTAAGTGCTATCAATTAACATTCAACAGTATTTAGATTTTTCTGAATTCATAACGAAAAATATTTGTTTAGAAGCGTATTTTGAACCAAATCTACAACAATATCAGACGGCTGAAGTTTGTAAATGTGAAAGAAATGTTGTTGGTAAACAAATTTATAAATTTCTATATAACGTGGATGACTTTCTGTTGAAGTAAATTCTTATATTTGATTGCCAATGCAAAAGGTCAGTAATCCTGATTTGGATTTCAGAAGGGTAACAAGTAGTGTCTTTCAGAAAAATAGACAAAGAATTTGAAAAGATCAGCATTTTTTTAATGATCCTGAAAATCATCAAACCTAACACTGAATGTATACTTAAAATAGGTGTAAAACTTTCCATATATCATTGGAAAATTATTAAATTTGGGTTGATACTTCAGTATTAAATTTAATGTTTTATTCTTTTTTCTCCAAAGTAGAGAAAGTTTCATCATAAAAGATTGTAGATGGCCTATACTGGTTTAGGAAACTTTTTTTTGTCCAATTTTAAATTTAAAATACTTAAACGCCGGATAATAAAAGATGACATAGCTAAATTCATTTGCTATTCTTCATTCCTAAGTAGCAAGTCCTCATTGTTTTCCTTCCAGACATTTTAAAAAACGCACTCCTTAAAGTTCTAAAATCTTATGACTATTTTTACTTTGGATTGCTATTGCACATTTCAATGAAGGAGTAACTTTCCATGCTATGCTCTTTCTCACGGGAAAAGTTCACAAAACATTCAGAGCTCTAATTTGTAATTTGTTAATACAATGAACTCTACAGGGTCACCAACAGAGAAAAAGTCTCATTCTTTGGCAAGGAGTTTGTGATAAATAATTCGATGATACTTTTGAAGTTTTTTTTGACAAATTATTTTCAAGTAATGTAACAAAAACAATTTAAGGATCTTCATTTGTACAACCATATCGAATTTAGTCCAATCTGGTCTCTTAATTAATGTTGCATCAACCGTAGCTGAAACTATTGCAGATCAAGAATCCATTCGGCAGAATCGAAAGTTTCATTCGTGTCCAGCACAAATATGCTTTACAAAGCATTGTCTGTAGCGTCACAGCTTTCGTTGGATGCCCAAAGCTAACGCTAAGTACTTTGCAATATTCCAGTTAAGGCAATTTGTAAGCCAGCCTCCTGACACTTAATCGTCATAATATCATTATTTCTCAGTTCAAGGGTTTTAGTTCTTACGAATGGTTTTGAGATCGACATTTTTCTCTCAATTTTGGAATTTTTTTAAAAAGCCTTCGCGTGCCACTCTTATTGCTCTGCCGTGACACATTGTGGCACGCGTGCCGCGGGTTGGCCACCCCTGGTGTAAAGAAACATTATTTTATCATATGAAATTTGTTAACCTATTACTATTTTATGTAAATATTATGACATTGTGTGTATATGACATTGGCTGACATTATAATGGAAATACAACCAATTTTAGTTTGATATTAGACATTGGCCTTTGTAGAATTAGAGTTTTCCTAAATTGAAAACTTTTGATGTAAATAACACAGAATGTGAAAAAATTGACATTAGCCCTTTTAGAACCGAGCCACAGATATAATTAATATAGTAACATTTACTACATACTATTAATTAACTAAAAAAATGCTTTTAAATATAGCTTAGCCTTTAGTTTTAATAATAGTATTAAATATATTTCTTTTATATTTGTAAAGAACGTGAATTTTACCTTTTATTCAGATTTACATACATACAAACAAGCAAACAAACCCACCATGTGAAACTAATAAAAGCATATTAAAAACACAGATTTCAAAAATGAACCACATTTTTGCATTATAGTTCATTTTTCCCTCGAATACGAAAGAAAAACTCGCTAGAAATTTCAGAACTTCTAAATTTATAAAAATGTAGAAAAATTCTCCATCATTTAACTGATCATTTAATCACTGTCCTGTTGAATAAAAATGAGATTTTTCGCTTAAAACAGAAAACAAAACGAAAAAAAAAACAAACAAAACCAAAAATAACTCGAACGCAAAAGTAAACAAAATTGGTGGTTGCAGTTAATAACAAAAAAACCAGTGTTGCACATGTTTTACTTCACTTCAGGGTGTAAAAAAATCAACGATTTTTTGATTTTTTTAAAAAAATCAAAAACATCGGATTTTTTAAAATTAAATCAGATTTTTTTGATTTAAATCGGATTTTTTTGATTAAAAAAATTAGAAACTTCAGTTATTAATTAATTTTTATTCATGAACAACTTACCTTTAAGTTTTTAAAAATACAAAAACACCTTTGAAGCAAAGCTTCACCAGTAAGAAACCCAGAAAAAAGTGTTAGGAGCAAATCTGAAAATAATCCTGTCTACTAAAAGGATAAAAATCAAATGGGGCAGGAAGCTCAACCCAATCCTCACTTCATTCAGCCCCCCTTTGTAAAGCTGGAATATGTTCCATTTCAGCCACTAATAAAGACTGCCCCCCCCCCCCCCAGTTGCTAATGCAAGGCATAGAAAATTCATCTTCTGTTTGGTTGTTTTTGTTTTTTCTTTTACTGAAAGTATATTACACACATTCTATCATGTCCCTCCCCCTCAATTCACTCTTTGCAACACCTGCCCTGCACCAGCATGTATTTTCTTTATTTCACATATTAGACAACAAATAGCACTATTTGTGCATACATATTATTTGGACTGCAACCTTCCAGCATCTGTGGAGGGGGGATGAGTAGGTTTACTTTTCCATTTATTAGGTGGAAATCAAAGTTCTAAAAGAAAATGGTAAAAATAGTGTAATTGGGATTGTCCAAGAGAATTTTTTAAGGATTAAAATAAAAAGTGATTTAATTCAATGATTTTTTAAAAAAAATCAATTGATTTAAATCGCGATTTAAATCACTGATTTAAATCAATTCATTTAAATCATTGACACCGTGCTTCACTTTATTGCAAAGAAGACAGTATCAGAGAAGTGGGAATGCATTTTTAATTCTGAAGTTTTAGTTCGAATAACATTTTGTTTTTAGCCTACTTTCCCGTTAAAAATAAAAGAAAGACGAAAAAAGTATTAAAAGTAGCTTAATGCATCTAAAAAATATCGCCAAGTCCAAAAAAAAATCGCCAAGTTAAAAAAATATCGCCAAGTCCAAAAAATATCGCCAAGTTAAAAAAATAAAGAGGTAAAATGAATATCGAAAAATTAAAAATTTGAAAGTAGGGTATTGAGATGGGGAATTTGTGTGTCGGTCTGTCGGTCGGTCGGTCGGTCTGTCGGTCGGTCTGTCTGTCCCCTCCCCCCTAATAACTTTTGAATGAACATTCCGATTTGGACAAACTTTTTTTTGTTGGAAAGATCTCGGCGAGTACAGCTCATTCCCATATTTGATTTTTTGATTTGAACAATTTTTGGTTCAACTTTGAGCCGTTCAAATAACCGGTCCCGCGATACTAACTTTTGAATGAACAGTCCGATTTGAACAAACTTTTTTTTGTTCGAAAGATCTTTTCAAGGATACTTCATTCCCGTACGTACATTTTGGATTTGAACAATTTTTCGTTCAACATTGAACCGTTTAAACAAGCTCTCACCCCTAATAACTTTTGAGTGAACAATCCGATTTAAACAAACTTTTTTTTGTTCGAAAGATATCGGCAAGGATACTTCATTACCGTATTTAAATTTTCAATTTGAACATTTTTTCGTTCAACATTGAACCGTTCAAGCAACCTTTCTCCACCTAATAACTTTTAAGTGAACCGTCTGAATTGAATAAACTTTTTTTGTTCGAAAGATCTCGGAGAGACTCGTTCCCATATTTCACTTTTCAATTTGAACCATTTTTCGTTCAATGATGAACCGTTCAGAAAATTTTTTAACATGAGCGCCTACTGGGAAATTTAAACTGAATGTTGATTCTAAACTTAAAGGCGGATTTGCTTCAAACTAACTTTGTAAGAAAACAGTTTTGATAAAAAATGTATGCTAAGTACTTTTCTGAAAAATCTTCTGTGAGGACTCTTGATTCCGACTCCGACTCCGCAAATCATGGCGGAAATGCAGGCTCAGAAAAAAATGACTGACTGGGCAGACGATTTTTTGTTTATTTATTCATTTTTTTTTGTTTAATTTATTATTATTATTTTATTTATTTATTTTTTTTTTGGCAGACGATATTTTTTTTTTTATTACAAAAATTGTTCATTCACGAGAGCATTTTATTCTTTACTTATATTTAACGACTGGCAACGGATTAAAAATAAAATTCGAGACATTTTATTAACGAACGAGGTTTTTTTCTTTCTTCGATAAAATGTGTTTTGATGTTCTTTGTACTTTTATTTTATTTTTTTTTTTTTTTTCATTTGAAACCGATTGTGAAATTTTTCTACGGAAGAACTATAGCAGTTACATTCTTTAAAAGGTGCGACAAAACTTTATTTACTCGTTTATTTACTTTTTACGTGTTCTGATCATCTGATGAGAGGGGTATATTTTGCTTTTAGAAATCAGCTTTAAGTGTTATAAAGGTATGTTTGACATAATTTTCAGTTTCAGATATTCAAGAGAATATTGATTAGATGCTAGATTGCCGATGACGATGTACGGGAAAGTAGGCTCGTTTAGTTCTTGACAGAACTTCTTGTTTGATTTTTAAAAGGAAAAAATAAATAGTTTTTAATTTTCAGTTATGTTTGCTTTATTTTAAACTTTATAATAAAATCGAAACATATAACATCACATCATCAAAAAGTCAAATTATTGTCCATATTAATGAAAGAAATGATCGTCTAAGATTTTTAATACGCTTTTAAATAAATTCACACATGGGTTTGCTTGTCAGTATATATGTAACTCTGAATAAAAGATAAAATTCACGTTTTTTAGAAATATAAAAGTAATTAGTTTAACTAACTCTAAATCGTATTTTTTAGTTTTTTAAACTATAAATAGATTATTCAATGTTATCCGCACTAAACAGGGGAAAAACAAGATTCTATGGATTGCGAACATAACCTCATGCAGTCGCATGCTTATAAAACACTGAATCATTAGTTTGTATCGGATGTTTGCCAAGCTGTTTCAATAACGATTCGAAGCACTTCGACTACTAATAGTGTTTAGTATTTAAACAGTGGAGACAGCGCATTTTTAATCTTAGAAGCAGAAAGTGAAGTTGAATTTGTTTTTTCCGAAAGTGCAACTAGTGCTTGCAAAGTTTTTACAGCCACTGTCTGTCTTCAAAAATCGACTTGGCTATGGCTCTCGTTAAAATAGTCTTGAAAGTAGTCATGGTTTCATGTTTCACGCCATCCATTTGAAATTCATTCCATTCAGGAGTGGGGGAGGGGGGGGGGTCGTAATCGGCCATGTAAGAGTTACATTTCTGTAATGTTTTCTTCCACTTATTGGTCCAACGTCATACAGTGCCATGAGATACAAACACAAATGTGAAGATCAACAGGCTCTGTGCCCAGCTAGGTTTGTGCTGACCAATTTATAGCTTTAGAAAAGACCATTGATCTTTCGATCAATGTTCCTCTTAAAGCTATCCACTAGCTTGCTCATTACAACCTCTTCGGTAAGCTATTCCAATGGCCCACTACCCTATTAAAATAGTAATTTTTTCCTTATTTCCTGGTTAGCTTGACATTTGAATAGCTTAAAACAATGTCACCTTGTCCTGCTTTAAATGCAAAACTTTACCCAGTAACTTCTTTCATTTTGATAAATTTAAATAATTGAATCATGTCCCATCTGACTCTCCTTTGCTCAAGAATTAAGCACACTAAACATACTCTAAATTAGAAAGCCCATTAATTTCACTTGTAAAGCCCTGCTTTGAACAATTTCCAATAAATTAATATCTTACTTAAGATAAGGAGACCAAAACTGAACAGCATACTCCAAGTGTCTCTTACCCCAAACTTCTATAAAAAAGCAGATTCTTAGATTTGTTTGAAATAGATCTATTTATAAATCCAAGCATCCTATTGGCTTTCTTACTAGTTATGCTGCATTGTTGACTGACTCAGAGGCGGGTCCAGAACAAGTTGTCGGAGGGGGCCATCCTCTGTGCATGTAGAAAGGGGGAAGGAGGGGGGAAGGGATTGATTTCTTCAAAAAAGTGCTTCGGCAAAAACTTCTTCAATAGTTAACTATGAAATTTCATACATTAGTTATAAGCAAAAGAATACGGTTAAAATCTAGATTTCCTAACATACAAACACGAAAATTTACTTTCATTTACAATTTTGAAGCAATGTAGCAGAAATTTTAGCAAAATACAACTACAAGACAATCACAATAAATATTAGCCAACGTTAATCCGTGTCTAAAAGTTAGAGAGTATTGTTTAAAAGTATCAGTTGAGTTGCTGACGGTAACTTTGGTCAGATCAGAGGAATGAATTTGCTTTGGAACCCCCCTTTCCATCCCCTCTTTGGCTACGTCATTATTCTCTTTTATTTACTTGAAAATAAATATATATATATATATATATATATATATGTATATTATGGGAAACCCTACCTGAATATTTCTTTTCCAAAATCATGTCGATGTTTTAGATAGTGAAATGTTCAATATCCAATTCATTATATTTATTTTCTTGTTTAAAATACATACTTCTGCATCTCCACTAAACACACTTTTCACATTTTGGACTGAATTGCTGCTTCGGAATGCTACCTTGAATATATTTTTATGTTTTATTTTAAATATCAAGCCGCCTTCACCTCTTTATAATTTTGTTAATAAATGCCATATGAGCATCGTTTGAAAGTTCTTTTATACAGGGTGTCCACTCCAATCGTGGACCAATAGCTAATTTCTAAACCGTTAGAGATAAGCATATAGTTTATTTAGGATAAAATCTCAAAATTATGAAAGGAATTTTGGGTCTATTCAATGTTTTTCAAAATATCAAATTTTGAAAGAGTTACGAAATTTAAATTTTTATACAGCCCCCCAGTCCTATCAATCATATTTAGTAAAACATTCTTGACACTGTAACGTTTAAAACTAAAAAAAAATCACTCTTCTACCACAAAAATTGACCGAGTTATGACGTTTTGAAAAATCAAGATTTTGAAGAATTTCGCATACGGTCCCTTAAGTGATCTCTCGATGACGTCATGAAACAATGCAAAATCTTGATTTTTCAAAACGTCATAACTCGGTCAATTTTTGTGGTAGAAGAGTGATTTTTTTTAGTTTTAAACGTTACAGTGTCAAGAATGTTTTACTAAATATGATTGATAGGACAAGGGGGCTATATAAAAATTTAAATTTCGTAACTCTTTCAAAATTTGATTTTTTGAAAAACATTGAATAGACCCAAAATTCCTTTCATAATTTTGAGATTTTTTCCTAAATAAACTATATGCTTATCTCTAACGGTTTAGAAATTAGCTATTGGTCCACGATTGGAGTGGACACCCTGTATATTCGTTTCATTTTTCATGGACTCTTAATAAATTTTTAACATTACTCGGAGAATAAAACCAAATCGATATAATCAATAGAAAATCATATTTGTCACGAATAAAACAATACAGCAGATTGTTTAAAAAGATGGAAAATTAAATGTTGAAATTTTACCGAATTTGCTTACGGATGGAACTGAAAAAAGTAATTCATGTAGCACTTTGCGAGCTGCCACACTGTACAGCTCTATTTATATTCTAGTGCTTTTTCTACCAAAAGTTTAGTTTTTAATGTAAAAAATGGTGACACAGTAAAAAGCATTTTAAATATGCAAGACATAGTTTTCATTTTTGAAAATTTCTTTGGGCTCTCGGAGGGGGCCATGGCCCCCATGCCCCCCCCCCCCCTCTGGACCCGCCACTGGACTGACTATATAGTTATAAAAAAAAAAAGTTACTATTTGAACAACAATGGATTTTAACTGCCACCATTGTAACTAACAAAATATCAACCATATTCGAAATATTAGAAATGCATATCAGCGACAACGTACCAAAAGTAAATAAAACATTTACAGTTCGCATATCATTTTTACTTTTTAACGATTAAGTTTATTCCTTTATAAAAATTAATAAATCTCCTAAAGTTTGCGCTCATCTGCTTCGCACGGATTGACAATTCTAAACTAGTCCATGCGGTCATATTCAATGTGGCTTAGTTAGCTTTTCGTTTCTCTTCGCTAAATGAAAGTAATATAAGTAAGTATAAATGAATCCATCTTGTAAGAAATCTAACTAAAAAACAAGTTTGGAAAATGCAAGATTAATTTCCTTAAAATCCCATTTAGTATTTCCAAGTTTTAAGTTGATAAACTAAAATCAATGAAAATTAAATCAACGGTGAAACTTAAAAATTACAATATTCAAATTAGAACCAAATTTGATCTGCCTTGATTTAAGAAAAAATCTTATGTTAGAAACGAAATAAAAAAAAAGGAACTAATTAGTTCTTGGGGTTGCTTGGGGCGGCTGTTTACAAACTTGAATTCAATGGGTTCTGAAACCGTTGAACACAGGGCAGCGAGTGGCCATTTCTCATGTGAAGCATGTAGCAAGATTAAATGCAAATATTTGTTCGAAGCTAGCTCTATTTTAAACTGTTAATTTATTTAATGCAAATTTTATTTGGAAAACTTTTTATATTTGAATAGAGGGTTTTTGTAACTGCGAAACGTCAACAAAAATCTTCGAATTCTTTACAGAGGGAGAGCGGAAGTTCAACTCTGAGTGTTTATTAAACGGTTGTAACACAAAAAGGACGGAGCAGGTTGCTCTGTTTAATTGATAACTCTGAAATCAAATTAAATTAGACAATACATCTCTCAAGTTACGGGAAAGGGTAGCGGTGTAAGGGTAGCCTAGCAGAATCGATTTGAAGAAAAACCGAAAACAAAATTCTCTATTTCCAAGTAAAAAGAAAAACACTGAAGAGTTGACGAATCATTTTGCTCCATTAAAACTATTTAGTGAGATAAACACTAAATATGGTTTTTTTATTGCGCTTCTAACGATTCTACAAAAAGAATTTATCATAGAACGGATCGGCCTCTAATCAGAGCGTGAATAGCTGGACTGCCCGGCGCAGAACGGTCGGCCTCGAAAATGAAAGTTGTGTCAAATGACGAAGGTTTAACAATGAGGCTCAAATAAAAGGAAAAAAAAAATACTGTAAAATTTCCAGTCAACAGGGCCACCGAAAGCCATGGCGGGCCCCAAGTCAGTTTGGTCACAGGGCCCCCTCTCCCCACAAAACTTGCAAAAGTACACCACTCTGAGTTCGAGCCGGGCCCCTAGTTTCCGATTAGGCTGACAGCGCCCCCCGTCGGCCCTGCTTGACAACATGTATAAAAGAGCAATTTTGTGACAAAAAATTAAAATGCAAATTCTTTTTATTCAAAAAATTCAGTCATTGATATCAAAAGGCGTATAATCACTCCGTTTTATGGATTTTCTGCCCCCCCCCCTTTCCCCACACACATGAATTCTAGAGCATCAAAGGATTTCTGGGCCAAATTTGGCAAATATTCGTCTTAAACTGGATTTGTACTGGGAAACACCGCTCCCCCTCCCCCCTTCCCTAAGTGAACTCCAGGGGATCAAGGCACTCTGCGCCAAATTTAGCATAGAACCGACATACACTGTAAATTTGTATAATTAACATTACACACACATATTTTTCCATTTACTTGTACATAGATTATTTTGCTCAAGCAATATGACACATTCTGGTAAAACCTCCTGCACTTAGATGTTTGGCTAGCTAGCCTATAAGGTGAAAATGACTTAGTCTAGTACTTCAAGCTTTATCTTAATTACTAGCAGTACCCGTATGGCCTGCCCTCGTGCAGTAAATTAAAAAAAAAAAAAAATTGGAGAAAGAGTAATGTTTTCCTCTTCAAAACATTTTATTTAAGGTAGTAGTCTGGTAACTTGGGTTCAAGAAATCGATTTTTTTTTTTTTTTTGCTTGATTTGAAAGTACAATGTCTGGAGAATATACTGTGAAAATTGCAGACAGAAATTCGAAATATTTCGGAAGTTATAACGAGTTTCCTAGAGCGCCGCGGAGTCCAACCTTTCAGGTAAGTAGTCTGGTAACTTGGGTTCAAAAAATCGAAAAGATTTTTTTTTTTTTTGGCTTAATTTGAAAGTACAATGTCTTGAGAATATAATGTGAAAATTGCAGACAGAAATTCGAAATATTTCGAAAGTTATAACGAGTTTCCTAGAGCGCCTCGGAGTTTGCTATTGAACTTTAAACGCGTTTTTCTCAAAACATTGTTTTCCTGGTCGGCCCGGGTCCTAAACTTTTTTTCTACTGAACCGATTGCTTTCAAATTTTAACAGGCTCTTCTACACACTTATAGTTCTCGTCGGTACTAACGAGAATTTTTTTCACCCCTAACTTTTTATTTTACAACCCTTTCTTTGCTAAAATAAAAGGACTTTTTTCAAAGTCAGCCATTTTGTTATTTACCCTTGAAATTTAACTTCAGTAGTTCCGACCAAAATGACAGGTCTATAGATTAAGAATAATCAAGAATATTTGATTTCAGGTAACATCAAGAGCCAAAATCACCCAGGCCACCCACGTGCTTTTTTTTTTTTTTTTTGAAGTTCCAACTTCGAGTGACAATAAAAATAGAAATAAACTATTAATTTTTTTTGAATAATTTTTTTTATATCTTCAATATGTAAATAAAAACACTCTTAATATTCAAAATAATTCATTTTTATTTTCCTATAAAAAACCACCCTCCAAAGAAGTTCCGAAAATAGGCATAAGTTACCAGACTACTACCTTAAGCGCAAACCCGAAAACTGCAAAGATCGAGTTAAGCCTTGGCTAAGTTCACAACGGCAATTAAAACTTTATTTTCACAAACTTTAAGCGGGTGTAAGTCGTTTCCACGTAATTTTTCAACATTCCCGTTCACGGCACCGTAGGTAGAAAAATGTTCTAAAATAGAATTTTTCGGAAAAATTTTCAACGAGTTATTTCTATAGATAGAGCTATTTTTGAGACAAAAATTTCGATTTCGAATAAAAAAAGAAGTTCTGTCAAGAACTAAACGAGCCTACTTTCCCGTACATCGACATCGGCATTCTAGCATCTAATCAATATTATCTTGAATATCTGAAACTGAAAATTATGTCAAACATACCTTTATAGCACTTAAAGCTGATTTCTAAAAGCAAAATTTACCCCTCTCATCAGATGAAATGGACACGTAAAAAGTAAATAAACGAGTAAATAAAGTTTTGTCGCACCTTTTAAAGAATGTAACTGTTATAGTTCTTCCGTAGAAAAATTTCACAATCGTTTTCAAAAGAAAAAAAAATAATAAATAAAATAAAAGTAAAAAGAACATCAAAACACATTTAGTCAAAGAAAGAAAAAAAACCTCGTTCGTTAATAAAATGTCTCGAATTTTATTTTTAATCCGTTGCCAGTTGTTAAATATAAGTAAAGAATAAAATGCTCTAGTGAATGAACAATTTTTGTAATCAAAAAAAAATATCGTCTGCCAAAAAAAAAATAAATAAATAAATAAAAATAATAATTAAACAAAAAAAATGAATAAATAAACAAAAAATCGTCTGCCCAGTCAGTCATTTTTTTCTGAGCCTGCATTTCAGCCATGTTTGCGGAGTCGGTGTCGGAATCAGAGGCCTCACAGAAGATTTTTCAGAAAAGTACTTAACATACATTTTTTATCAAAACCGTTTTCTTACAAAGTTAGTTTGAAGGAAATCCGCCTTTAAGTTCAGAATCAACATTCAATTTAAATTTCCCAGTAGGCGCTCAGGTTAAAAATTTTTCTGAACGGTTCATCATTGAACGAAAAATGGTTCAAATTGAAAAGTGAAATATGAGAATGAGTCTCTTCGAGATCTTTCGAACAAAAAAGTTTATTCAATTCAGACGGTTCACTTAAAAATTATTAGGTGGAGAAAGGTTTAGAAATCTTGAACGGTTCAATATTGAACGAAAAAATGTTCACATTGAAAATTTAAATACGGTAATGAAGTATCCTTGCCGAGATCTTTCGAATAAAAAAAAGTTTGTTTAAATCGAACTGTTCACTCAAAAGTTATTAGGGGTGAGAGCTTGTTTGAACGGTTCAATGTTGAACGAAAAATCGTTCAAATCGAAAATGTAGATACGGAAATGAAGTATTCTTGATAAGATCTTTCGAACAAAAAAAAAGTTTATTCAATTCGGACGGTTCACTTAAAAGTTATTAGGTGGGGAAAGGTTGCTTGAACGGTTCAATGTTGAACCAAAAATGTTCAAATTTAAAATTTAAATACGGTAATAAAGTATCCTTGCCGAGATGCTTCGAAAAAAATAAAATTGTTTAAATCGGACTATTAATTACCTCAAAAGTTATTAGGGGTGACAGCTTGTTTGAACGGTTCAATGTTGAACGAAAAATTGTTCAAATCGAAAATGTAGATACGGGAATGAAGTATCCTTGAAAAGATCTTTCGAACAAAAAAAAGTTTGTTCAAATCGGACTGTTCATTCAAAAGTTAGTATCGCGGAACCGGTTGTTTGAACGGCTCAAAATTGAACCAAAAATTGTCCAAATCAAAAAATCAAATATGGGAATGAGCTGTACTCGCCGAGATCTTTCCAACAAAAAAAAGTTTGTCCAAATCGGAATGTTCATTCAAAAGTTATTAGGGGGGGACAGACAGACCGACCGACAGACCGACCGACCGACCGACATACAAATTCCCCATCTCAATACCCTACTTTCAAATTTTTAATTTTTCGATATTCATTTTACCTCTTTATTTTTTTAACTTGGCGATATTTTTTAGACTTGGCGATATTTTTTTTAACTTGGCGATATTTTTTGGACTTGGCGATATTTTTTAGATGCATTAAGCTACTCTTAATACTTTTTTCGTCTTACTTTTATTTTTAACGGGAAAGTAGGCTAAAAAGAACTATTCATCGAATTTTTTCCTGCCATCTAAGTTTACCCCGGACACACATATTTCAGAGTAAAAAGGTCCTTTCTCTCTGTTCGAGGTGACTTAACAAGCTACTCAATAGAATCAAGAAAGAGCGAAAAGAATATCGAACTTTTCGAAAACACGTTATCTGCTGCTGCTTTCCAGTAACTACCATCAACTCTTTCACACGGAATTATCTTAACCAAAGTTTAAAAAAATCTGGTATGGACCCCACACTACTTCCTTATACGTGTAAATTTCTTAGTAGTTGCCTTAAGTGTTAAAAAAAGTGCTTGGAGTGAGCAAGGTAACAATTCAAATATTTACTCCCCTAATCTGCCACGAAACAATGCAAAAAATATTTTACAATGGTTAATTTTCTAAATATTGCTGATTTTAATATCATTCAGTGAATTTTTCGCAAAATATCGCCAATAGCGCCAAGTTGAACCCAAATTCAAAAAATAATTTTTTCGCCAAATTTGTCGCCAACTTGGCGATATGTCACCAAGTTGGCGTCAAACACTTGGCGACCAAAAGCTTGGCGACATATCGCCAAGTGGTCGCGCCAATTCATATCACTTGAGTCTGCATTGAAATTAACACTGATTTACCCAAAAAAGGGGTAAAACACCCCCTTGGGAACATTCGAATGCAACCACAAGGGGAGGTGCACAACTAGACCATCCTCAGAGCCTACATACCAAGCTAGAAGCTTCTACGGCATATAGTTTTTGAGTTATGCGACACACATACATACGCACATACGTACATACAGACGTCACGAGAAAACTCGTCGTAATTAACTCGGGGGTGGTTGAAAAGGATTTTTCGGCTGCTTATATGTTGGTAGGTACATATGCACGTGCTGACAGGTCGAAAAAACTACTGAACATTCATTCGGGGGTGAGCAAAATCAAAATTTAGACTCAAATTTGAGTGATTTTTTTTTTTTTCGCGATCACAATACTTCCTTTACTACGTAAAAGGAAGTAAAAACAGTGGCCACACTTCTGAACAACAATACTCTCGCCACGTCTTTCACGCCGCAATGCAAGTGGATGAAAGCTACTAATCGGACACGCGAGAACCCGAGCTTGGAAAAGTTGAAGACTCCTCTGTTCTCAGACGAACAAACAAAACGAGAGTTTTTTTAGAGTTGCAAGCAACAGGGGTTTGAACTTTACTTGCCGAACCGCTTTGAGCAAATTAAAAACTTAAGAGCTGAGTGTGGGGAGTCGAAAAACTAAGATGGTGCAACACTGTAAAAGATAGTTGTGGTTTTTACAGTATACTACAGCCAATTTTATAGTAACAAACTGTAAAAATTGCTAACTTTACAGTAAGAACATGTAAAATTGCTAGTTTAACTGTTTATTACTGTGCATTTTAGTTTTAAATTGGAACCTCTGCTGCCACTAAAAATAACAGTTTTTTTTTTTTTTTGCAGTGCACTCCTCGCCCTAATCTTGTCTAGTCTTTCTAATCTTGTCTGACGCATTTTTTTCTCTCTTGCCCTCGCCCACCCTTATTAGAAGACGAATGTGTGGCACACATGTGGAAATGTTTCCTGCACATATCTTCCGTTATCTGCATTAAGGACTAGAAAGAGTCGGGTTCCTTGGCAACTACGTCTGAGGCACGGGAACCCTCAGAGTACCATTCACCCTTCTGGAGGAAAAGGAGGCTTTTATGGGGGTGAGAGGGGGTGGCACACGTCTGTTTTGTCCCCGAAAGTATCCCGTTACATTTCAAGAAAGAAAAGTTCTATTTTGACGCTGAAGAAGGGGATGTGAATCTTCTCCAGAACTTGGTAAGATTTACCTATCACTGTAAAAAAGGAATTGCTGTTTTTACCGTATGATACTGGCAGCAGAGGTTCCAATTTAAAACTGTAAAATGCACAGTAATTAACTGTAAAACTAGCCATTTTGCAGTTTATTACTGTATAACAGCAATTTTACAGTTAATTGCCGTAAAATTTAGCTGTGTTATACTGTAAAAACAACAGTATAACACTGGCAGCAGAGGTTCCAGCTTAAAACTGTAAAATGCTTAGTAATCAACTGAAAAATTAGCGGTTTTACAGTTTATTACTGTAAAATTAGCCGTATTATACTGCAAAAACATTGATTTTTTTTTTACAGTGCAGTGGTAAATGGTGTTTAAGAGGCTGAGAATTTTAAGTAAAAACAATATGCACTTAAAAAAATGTGACGCTCACACACGAAAATCAGGTAAAAGCTATCATACTTAATACCAGACAAGGGCGGATCCAGCTGGTGGTTAAGGAGGGGGTCAACGGGCAATTGTTGAGCAAAAATGAAGGTGTTTGGCAATTTTTTCGTCATATTAGGCCCAAAAAATACAGTTTTATGCTACATTTAGTCGCTTAAGGGAGGGGGGGGGTGGCATTACACCCCACCCCCTATCTGGATCCGCGCTTACCACCAGCTACAAGATAATGAATTGTGAAGCAATGAAGCACTTTTAAACATGACGAATAACTATGGCGTTAGACACGTGTTCTGTTGCATACGTCTTCACAAGAAGCAATGCAAGACGTTTTGCAAGACGCAAATGAGTGATAATATTCCTATCATCTGAAAAGACGTCTAAGCCTGAGAGCATAATGGGCGTAGCCAGGACTCACGTTAGGGAGGACCACCTACAATGGGAGCTCACACTGTGACCTCCCAAAAAGTTACAATCCTCCCAAGAGTTTTCAGAGGTTATTCCACATTCCCAATTCTCGGAGGTCATTGTGACCTCCCCAAAAGTCAAAATTATCCCAAGCAAAAGAAAAAGGTCGTTCTTGTCGTTGGACCCCGTGCAAAAACCAATCCTTTTCTTGGAAAATCGTCAGACTTTATTTTAACACATTGGATTCTTGTTACAAACTGAATTCAGTTATTTTTGAAGTGTCAACATGTAACCAGAAAAAGTATCAAAAGAAAAATAAATTGGCTAATCAGTAAAAAGTTCGGAGGTCACAGTGATTTCCCGTCGGATTGCCCTGGCTCCAACCAAGGGGGGCGCAGTTGCCCCTCCCTGCCCCTCTTTGACAACGCCCATGGAGAGCAATAACTGAAATCACACGCACACATCTTTAGAATAGAAACAAAATAATCGAAAGGTTGCATTCAAACCGAAATTTTGTCTCCATGTTTGGAAATCATTAGAAAATTAGAAAACAAAAAAATCCTTATCCACGGCATATTTCTTAAGAGCTTCTTCAGCACATTTCTTTCTCATCCAGGAAGTTGTGGCTAGAACCCCCCCCCCCCCCCCCGCAGACTTAGTTGCTAAGTCGTTACGTTCCAAACCGTGAAAAGGTGATGATTGCAGCTCTGCCACTGCACGTAGCGTGGATTCCATAGGATTAAAATACCGCGAAATGCACTTTCAAGTTTCAGCACAAAATCGCTACACCAACAACTCCCCCCCCCCCCCTTGTGTTATTGTTGGTTGCATGATTAACTAATAATCATTTTTTCTTCCTCTTATTTCGCACAATTCAGACAAAAAATAAAACTAAAAGTCTATCAGAAGGGATTATAACAAAAGAAAGAAAGGGTTCTTCTAACGTGCATTTTGCGCACGTGCATTTTTTATTTTCCTAGGGGGCAACCGCCCCTGCTCGCCAAACCCTATTACTAACTATCCCAAACACTACTTGCCAAACCCTATAAAAACTATGGGGGGGGGGGAGGGCTGATGTCTTTTGGGGTCTAGGGGCATGCATGAAGTCCCCCTTTCCTGGATGAAGAGGTTGATAATTTTTTTCGCCTTGAAAATATCATTTCACATATTTTCTGTTGCGCATAATTTACACAAGCCTGTTTTAAGTAACGTAGAGTACGTTGCAAAGTATAAAAGGTAAAAATTGGCAAACAAATTGTTAACCCTCAAACAACTCTCTCTCTCTGAAAAAGACACACGCAAATATTGCTGGGGGGGAGGGGGAGAAATATTCAATCTTACTTTTCTGGTGAATTTTACTTACAATTTATTCAGTTGTTTTTCTCAATTACACGTTGTGGTTAAATTTTGTTCTGCGTTCTGAAAACAAAAGTGGGGGGGGGGGGGGGGAGAGAAAAGCTTCGATGAAAAAATATGCATATCACAGTGACTACGAACGGAAGTGGGAATATCATTTCACAGAAAAAAATAACATAAAATGGCTGTCTCGCTTGCAGAAAAAACTTCTGTCTTTTCCCCCATTTTGCATTTAATGCTGCCCCCCTCTCTTTCCCCTTCTCTGGTTTCCCATTACCATCGAATTTTTATCTTTGATGAACATTCGGTTCATTTGTTCCAAGGACATCAGCCTTAGTTTTTTTTTACGATAGGCGCTGCAAGTCGAGCAAACTGTGTTTTTTTTTTTCACGATTAGAATTCGAAAGGATTAATTAATATTGAATCTTAAAAAAAGGTCCCAGGTGTGAAAATGTTTTTAGCCGGCATTGCTCACAATGAAAGGATAGGCCCAGACGAGTCCCAAACTAAAATGTTTAAGAGGCGGAAGATAATCAATTTGCCGAATAAATTTTTGCCAATTTTACCGAATGATAAAATACACACATGTCGTACATGCATAACAATTAGTGAGAAAAAAAAACAATTCAAAAACTAAAAAGAATAAAAAATCTCAATGTTGCAATATTGCCCAAATTGCCGAATCGTCATCAAAATGTGTCGAATACGAAAATTATTGAAAGGTAACAGTGACCTCCCGTGACCTCCCATCGGGGCGCTCCTGGGTAGGATTTGTATCAGGGACAGCGCCCAATTTTGGCTGCATCGGACCCAGGCAGACATTTTATCAGTAACTTTCTTGCATGTTATTTTTACTATCAAAAAAGGAAAGTTACAAAATTAAAATTATGAACTTGTAATGCAAATATTTGGATGAATAAAGAATTACAATATTCACTCCAGACCCGTCAGTTGGGAGAGCTAAGGGGGGCAGTTCACCCCACCCCCCCCCCCCACCCCCAGATTTTGAAAAATCAATGTAATATGTAGTATTTCTTTCTTATCAGACCTAACTACAAGACAAATCCGAAAACTTTTCGACGAGTCACTTTCTTCTTTTTGTGTGATTTCCTCAATATAAAATTACATTTTTTTCAATGGGAATAACATGAGGATATTCTTTTCATATCGAAGTGTTCAAACAAGCTCCAATTCAATAGCGCCGGGTTTTTAAAATCATGGGGTGTTCAAGTTCAAAATAGAAAAGAAGAAAATACAGACAGGAGAAATTGCTCCTTGACTTGGGGAAATAAATATTTTTGCGTGGATAGGGGAATGGGAATAGCGTGGTTTTTGTTGTTTGTTGATTAATTTGCATTAAACACACGATACTTTGCTCTTCCCCCTCTTTCCTCTCCGGAAGAAATTTTGAAATGGCGGGTCAAAGTAGATAATACTATACTGATATTGTAATTAAAATAAAACCGTATAATTATTAAAATAAATTTACATGCTTAAATTGTTACAAGAAAGAAGGTATGAAGATCTAAGAATATTAAATCAACAGAATTTACAAAATATTTGAAGAATAATAGTTTTAAAATTTTAGCGCTAGAAAAAAAAATCATTGCAAATAAATCGCGCATTCTCTTCTGATTTTTTTTTTTTTTTTTTTTTTTTTCTTTCTGAAAATTTGGTTCAAGAACGATCCTTAGACTTCTAAATGATGGTCCTGTAGAAGTGAAGGATGCATTTTTAAAAATAAAAATAATTAAAAAAAAAAAAAAAAAACTGTAATAAATAAAAATAAATTCTTAATCTACAAATGCATAACCAATCATCACACGGTTGCAAAAAAAAAAAAAAAAAAACACTAACACTTAGGACATTAAAAGTAAACATTTACTCAATATACTAAAAGAATTCCATCTCATAAAACATTTTTAAATCCATTTTTAACGCTGCAGACGACTTAAAATTATTATTAATTATTCTTAATGCTGCTGCCAAACTATATTTATCGCAATATTTCTCAAGTTATTTTTGTCACAAAGTATGGACTGCTCCGTACTTATTTTAATACTTTCTAACAGCTCTGAAGTCTGAAGTACTGTTCGAACAGATCTATTTAGTGTGTATTTATTGAGTATTGCATACATGCAATTTATGTCCTCAATTTAAAGGTAATTAAAAACGTAAAGAAAATGCTTGGAGCACAAGCCAGCAGTAAATATTTCTCATGGTAGAGGTCTTTATTAGTCTCCATGGGGAGTATCCACAACAATAAGGACCCGGTTTTCGGAGGGCCGGTGGCGTAGGGGCCTCGTAATAAATGTGGGGGCCATGAGAAGCGTCTAATAAAACCACCATGCAAAATATCTGAATCGCCACATAGGATTTGTTGATCCCATGCACATTGTTATCAAGTACAATGCCACGCAGCGATGCCAATCTACGAAATGCGGTGAACTGTCAACTGCCCAAGGTCAGAAGCACGCTTCTTTGTTTACATGGCGTTGCGAGCGCCAACACAAGCACAAAAATCGAACAACAAAGCATCGCGGACAAACAACACAAATGGCTTACCTGTCGCCATTCCATGCCTCTCCGCTACCACAGAACGTCTGGAAATCCACGATTCTCGTAAAAGATGGCACACGCACAAAATAAAAGAAAAAAAGGACGCCTGACTATACGTTCGGAGGGTTGAGGTGTACTCGTGCAAAAAAACGAACGCCGACCGACGAACGATTCGAAGTTCTTCGTTCGAAAGGTGGATTCAGTGGATGACTTTTTCCGAAAAAAGCTGCCGAGCGGGTGAGAGAGAGAGGGAAAAAATGGCTCCACAGCAGTTTTGGTCTGCTGATTTTTTCCTTCCTGTTGCGCCGTATGGACGCTCGATTTGAGTTGAGGGGGAGGAAAAAATAGTTGTGGAGAAAACTTTTGCGGGAAAATAGTCCTGGTGCTGCCATCTACCGATGGAGTTCTCAGACTGGGTGCTGCATTCGCGGTCAAGGTTGCGAGTTGCGAGACGTGTGTTTTTCGTTCTCTTTCAAGAGAACAATAAAATGACGGCCGGAAAGCGCTTCCTTCCATGGGCGTAAACAAAGGGGGGGGGGCAGGGAGGGACCAGGGTGATTACTGAATAAGCCAACTAGGCCGCGGCCTAAGGCACCCAAATGGATGGCTAAAATTGCTGTAGTCAAAGCCGAAATTTGTTTTATCCTATGCCTAAAATTGTAAAGCCTCAGTACATGGGGCCCCAAAAAGTATTTGGCCTAGGGCCCCGTGATATCTTAATCGGGCCCTGGGAGGGACATCTGCGGCCCCTTTGGTCAGAGCCAAGGGCACACAGATGGGAAGTCACTGTGATCTCCCAGCACCCATTTTCTTGTTAGCGAATTTAAACGGTAGGTGCGGGGGACCTCAGGGTGTCAAATGTTAGCTAATTTCTTTATTTTTTGGTTCGTTTTTTGGTTACATGTTGGTACACATGTGCATCAAAACTTCAAAAATAACTGAATAGTGTAATAAAATATTTTTGGAAAAAAAAAATTGAACCGACTTCGGAACTTCACTCGGCAAGTGCTCTAAAAAGTAAAAAATAATTTTATTCTTTGAACACCATCGACACTACATTTAAACATAAGTTTTGAAGTCGGTGCAAAAACACTATATAGAATCATACCAAACTATAATTTAACTATATATATAAATTGCAATGAATCCAGGTTCTTTAATCGCATTCGCATACACTACATTGACAACCACATATTTATGTAATGGTACAAATATTCAGCTCTTAATTTTCAATGGTTTCTCTGAAAAATGTTGGCAAAATGTAGTTAAACATCATTTCACCTATAGTTTTTGCACCGACTTCAAAACTTATGTTTAAATGTAGTGTCGATGGTGTTCAAAGAATAAAATTATTTTTTACTTTTTAGAGCACTTGCCGAGTGAAGTTCCGAAGTCGGTTCAATTTTTTTTCCAAAAATATTTTATTTTATTCTTTTTAGTGTAAATGTACATATGAAATAAGGTAATGTTTCCATTACAAAACTTCACCTAATTTGCTTAAGCAAATGCTTCATAAAATAAACTATGTAAGAAAAAAAAAGAAAGAAAGTATCCACCGTCTAAAATTTTAAACGATTGACACTAAAAAATAATCCTTGTTATTCTCTGGTATTTATTTGTGTACTAGTTTAATCAAAGGCTAAATATTAACGGCTTTTCAACTAATTTATATTTCAAAACAACACTAGATGCTGGCGGTTCATAAAATTTTACGACGTATTACGTACGTGGCACGCTAATGAGTTTCATGTTTGCTTCAGTTAAGCCTTCATTCAAAATTTTCATTATCATTATAATAACTGTTTCATATCAATCACGTTTTGTAACAATGTATTTCATATTTAATCATTTAGGACAAATCGCTTTAAATTTGAGCAAAAATTTGGAGATTTTCCTCACTTTCTTCAGAATTCCTTTATCAAAACTTATGTAAATTAAGACTAATAAAACCTGAAATATTACGAATCAATTAGTACCTGGTACGACTTTCAGTTCGTTGGAGTTAAGGAGAAAAAAGCAGGACATAGAAAGATACTCGGTTTAAAATTTTCAAAAAGACCATAGAAATGAATTTCATTATGCAATCCAGAGAAGCCTGGCGTTCAAAATGGTCATTATTACGATTACTGTGATCCCAATTTCTTTTTCGAAACATTTCTGCAGGTTCCCGTTATCGAACCCGGACCACGAGAGGATGGGACCAATCGGAAAGAAAGACCTTTCTAACAAAAAAAGAATTTTTGAAATCGGTCCAGGCATCTTCGAGTAATCTTATAACATACAAAAAAAAAAAAAATTTCTCCGACGAATTGTATAACCTCCTCCTTTGTTGAAGTCGGTTAAAAAAGATAATAACAAGAATCTAATACGTTAAAATAAAGTCTGACGGTTTGACAAGAAAAGGTTTGGTTTTGCACGGAATCAAATGACAAGAATGACTTTTCTTTATTGCTCGGGAGAATTTTGACTTTATGGGAGGTCATAGTGACCTCTGAGAATTGGGGTGAATGTGGTGGCATGACTGTTTAATCAACCATTAATTTATTTTGGTAAGCATTTATGATCAAGAAAAATAGAAACTTGCTGTTTATAAATTGTCTATGTGTAATCAATATTGGAACCATAAAATTCTTGAAAGTAAAATTCTCAAATAAAATTCTCAGTTAAAATTTAACGCTTTTAATATGGATAAATTTATTTTTTTTCAATAAGAGCAAGATTAATAATGGTTGTACAACTGATAAAATGTGTTTCTCCTCTGAGGGGGGTCAGCTGACCCTTTGACCACTCCTGAATATTGGATATTTCTATATTGATATATTCACGCATAGCTCTAGATAGAAGGTCTCTTTTTACATTCATAGTAATATTAGTAGATTTAAACGGGGGGAGTGAGGTACGAGTTTGGGGGGGTTGCCTCTTCATTTTCTCAAACGCATGTATCAATAGAAAGAGTAAAGTGTTTTGAACTTCGGGTTCATGGAAAAAGGAAAAGTATAAGTGGTACAAACCGAATCGTAAGTACAGTACACACCCGATTATCCGCGGAATCGGGTGGCACGGGTATCACGGATAACGAAAATCGTGGATAATCCAAAAAAAGCACAAAGTATTGGGTAAATGAAGATAAAAAATGTCTTTTGCTTAAAAATAATTGTATTACACTTAAAACGTGATGTGCACAGACAGTGACGATAGATATACAGCATAAAACATTATTTGTATTTGAGGTTCTCAAGCATATGAAATCCATAAGAAAGAGGTACTTACGATAATGTATTGGATGAAGTACACCGCACCCTTGGGTAAGAAATGTTGAGCTTGAGGGAAAAAAAATTGTAATTCCTGCTTTTCGGGAAAAATCAGTTTATTGTGTTTGTTTCTTTCCCGAGATCCTTGCGGATAATGGAGAGTTTACTGTAAGCTATTTAATTTTGTGAAAAATAAGCAGGTCTACCCCGGAAAATTTTCGACTCAAAACTGCGGTCTAAATTTTCGCAATCTTCGAAAATCTTTCTCCTCTTCAGGTATGTCTACTCTACGTGCTGGAACGCTTCAACTCTTATGATCTAACCAAAAGATCTACCACGGTCGACCTATCTGCATAAGTTATCAGACAATTATGTCAGTGCACGGTGGCTATTCCACTTTTCTAGTCTAAAAATAGCAACAAGTAATAACAGCGTCCTTTGGGGAATTTGCACACGAATATATTTTAAAAGATTATTCTTTGTCGGCTCACAGTGTGGCCGCAAAATGTTTGAGGATCAGAGCTCTATAATTGCTTGATCTCTTTATACGTACATCTATACTCTACAAGCTCCGGAAAACCCGAAGGTTTTCCTTGAGACGAACCTCAAAGGAACTCCTCGAAGACAACTTCAAAATAGGGAGGGGGTCTCTACACGGCTCCGGATAGTCCGAAGGCCGGCCTTGAGGAACTCCTTGAGGATTTCCTCAATTCCCGAGACGCTACGGGAATATACGAAGGCTACGAAAATAGCCTGAATTTTGCCCAAAGTGTTAAAATTTCTTTTACAGTGAACTCTCACTTATACGTCGGCCCAAGGGACCAACAGAAAAAGGCGCATAAGTGAAAGAGACGTACAAGTGAACAAGCCTATTTAATGGACTTAACGCAACATAGTTTCTAACGAGAGAATGAATAAGAATATTTCTATAGAAACGGGACATATTACCACGGTTTAGCAATTATATGTAACGTAACTACAATGATAAAGAGAAAACTAAAGTTGTAGCGTACCTAATTACAAACTGTTCCCCTTAAAACGGTGCATAATAGATAATTGTCCCTCTCCGAGCTCTAGTTCATGCGGAAAAATTGCCTTCCGTGAGCAATAAGGGCGAAAGATTAAAGAGGAAAGTGAAGGGAAATGGTTATTTTTAAGGAAAATAAATTAATTTTTTTACATTTCAGGGAAAATACGGCGTAAAGGTGAAATATTTATCTTTAGAGCGACGCATAAATGAATGATACATCATTATTTCGCTATGGAATGTGCTGGGACCATTCGAAATCGTCGTATAAGGGAAAAAAGCGCATAAATGAGGCGGCGTATAAGTGAGAGTTCACTGAAAGGCAGGGGATGAGTTCTTTTGCGAATTGAGCCCGGCTCTTAATGTTAAGCTCTGCTCTGGCGAAATATAACCTGGTCAGACGCAATTGCGCGTAAATTAATGCAACATGTTTTTGAATTTTCAGTCAATTATTGTTCTCCAGTTCTCGACTGCCGCGATTCTGGAATATATAGTTGAATCTGGGGTACAGAATTGTGTCATGGGACTCTCGTTATAACAATGAGCAGAAAAAGTGAAGGGAGCATTGTTGTAAGATGAGACTCTAAAAGATTGAATGTTCTTACCGATTGCCATTCTTCTTCTTCTTCTTTCAAAACGTCGGGCTTTTTGACTTCTTTCGCTTTCTTTAGCTGCTCTTCGGCCTGAAAGAAAACGAATAGCGTTTATTAGAGCTGTTCAATATAGAATTATCATATTTTTTATAGTTAAATAAAATATAAAGACTCAGGAAAAACGAATAATGCTTCTGCAGTGGGGTTTAGTGAAGAATGGATAGCTAAAATTTAAGCGCCATGACGTCAGTAACATGAACTTGGCAGTCATCCAAGTACTTATAATTTCGTTTTCGCCTACGAAAAATTGGAAAACAACATGCGATAAGAAAAAAAAAAACACAGTAGCTTTAACACTTTCCGGTCTAAGCCCGAGCTCAGCTCGGGATGCCGTTTTTGTTGAAAATGACTAAGCCCAAGCTCAGCTCGGGGTCAAGTTTGAGCTACTGTAGCTATGAAAATAAGGGTTTTTTTTCATTTCAATCCATTTTAGATATTATCTATGGACCTTTTACTTTCTTTAAAAATATATAAATGGCACCACCAATCAGAATTAACTGCAAGAGACGCTATAGAATCGAGGCTTATACGAACTTATTGCAAACCATGTGGTATTGCTCTTTGTGCAAATCCTTTTTTTTTTTGTTTTTTGAAATGTACCACACCAAAGCAAATTTTGCAAAATAATGTGTATTTGAAAATTAAATATTTTTTTAAATATTTGTTCAGGATTTGGGTAAGTTTTTAATTAAATTTGTGCATATTTTCATGGTCAAAAATGATATTTTCCTATGCGGAACTTTTTTTTCAAGTTCCAAACATGCATTTTTCGACAATTTCTCACTAAATATTAACTGTTGTTTCACTTAAATAGGTCTTTCATCATGAAAGAAAACATTTTGAAGTATTTAATAAAAATAAAATTACCAGCATTAACTTTTTCCAAGTATTTTTTAAAAAATCACGAAAAGCGACAAAAAAAAAAAAAAAAAAAAAAAAAACAGTCTGGAAGGAAATGCGCAGTCAAAAAGGCTCAGACCTGAAAGTGTTAAACTTGGTTTTTTCTCTATAGCCCAGCTATAAGTTATTTTAACGGTTTAAAGGGTGAAGAGAATCAGTTTCAAAAAGGAAGGGCGATCCGAAGGAAGAAAACGTCAGCATCGCTGCTGTAAGATCATCGGTTTACGTTGAAAGAACTATCGCAAAGAATGGACGTTTTTCATGTCATTTCGAAAGAATAACAGCTTTGAATTAGAAGGGAGATGTGTACGGTAGCCATCCATCTTGATTTTTGAACCTATATTCCTCATTTTTAATGAGCCATTTGATTAGTAATGTTAAAATCTTTTGACCTTCCACTTTTTTAGCGCACCAGCCGCCTATGGTACGAAAACAACAAAACTATCTATAAAGTGAAAAAAAAATTGCCTGCAAGTAATATCCATAAATTGTTTGAAAACAAAAACTAGGATCCTTTTCCGTTGGCGAATTAAAACTAGAGTCCTAAATTCGCCAAGGAATTCACATAAATTTGTTATTCTAATCCTTCTTGCAATTTATCTGCCAAAAAATGCGTTGGCGAATTTTCCCCTCTTCAACATTTTCACCAAATGCCAAGACGATTGACAATATCAGGTTCTGATCCCGATTTGACAAAAGTACCCTAACTAGCAGTGAAGAAATCATCTACTTACGATTTCATGTTGTTTTTTCGAACACATGCAGGAGATCCTCTGTCCTCATTCGAATGCAAGGAACGAATTGTGGACCTAAAGCTCGGCACTGGCGTCGAAACGCTTCGTGGTTTTATGGCATCCTCTTTATAAAATTGAAAGTAATATATGCGCGAAATCCTGAATTTTAAGCATCTTTTGAAGGCACACCGGAAGAGCAACAAATTATTATTGTTTTCGAAAGTTCCTTGCAGTCGAGTAGAAAAAATGCCGATTTAAATACCAAAATTTCATTGCTGTTCTTGGTAGATCAGCTCATAGACCGTAACCTAGAGGATGTCCAAACATGCTCTCTATTAAGGGAAATTTTTGCGAAGTGTTGACTTACTTCAATAAATTTTGGCTACATAGAAGTACACATACAGGCAGAGTTACAGTAGCTTGAGTGGCAAAGTTTTTTTAAAAAGTTTCGATACCAATTGTTCTAAAAAGTCTATTAAAATATAAAAATTCCGACAAATGAATTAATTAGACCACAAACAAAATATAATGTTTCATTTCAATGAAAACTAATTCGAAAAAACAGTGAATAAAATAAAGAAGTCATAATGCAACAGTAAAAATATCATTAAAACGTAAAATAACGAAGCAAATCCATCATTTATTTACAATCTCGTCAAAGGGTGCTTATCCGTTAGCCGGGTGCGAGCGAAAAATCGCCAAACAATGTGTGGATGGATTCTAGTTTAAGGTCCGGCGATAAATTATTAATTCTGGCAACCACAGAATTGTTATTGGATGATGGGATTGTTTGGCAATTTTAAGCTAAATGATTGCAACCTTAAGCTAGTCTGAAAAAAATCGCCAAGCCCGGACCCTAAAGTAGGATTTTACCCAATGTGTCGCTAATTAATGTAGAATTCCGCCAAGTTTCTCACAACCACATTTGCTTACCGTTGAACGTACTTTTGTTCCTTCGACAGATTTGTCACTCGCTTCGCTTGGCGACATAGGCGATTTTTGATTTTTCGCTTGCGCCCGACTAACGGAAAAGTACCAGTGAAAGCAATTACCCTACTCTAACCAAAGCCTTCTCAATACTATTTAGGAGGCTTTGCTCTAACTTCGCCTAAAAATACAAATTCACAATTCAGTTACTATTCTATAGGGAGGACTTCGGAAACTGGAGGATAGTTTCAACTGTATACAAAGGGCAGTTACCATCATAAATGAACATAATAATTTGATAAATATGAAACTCAGCTTGGATGTCAAATGTAACTGAAAAGTAAACTTTCAAAAGACCTCATTTTCGAGACGAAAATCAAAACAAAGCGCTTCCCTGTTTGCCGAAAAATGCCAAAAAAAAAAAAAACCAAATTATATCATCGCAACTGGAAGACAAGGCTGAGCTTGATCGTATCCGTTTTCGTACTAGCAGTTGTTCAGTTACATCACATTGAATAATCTGATTGCAAACTGTAATCGTAACATCAAGAATAAGCAACGCCTCCTAAATACTAAATGCCTGTAACTTTCTGGTTTTTAGCACAGAGCAAAATTTCATCCTTGGTTCACGATACACTGCCATCTACCAGAGTTCTTCGAGAATGAGAAATTAACGATTGGTTCATTTCTAAATTTAAATATCAACCAATCAAAAAATGTATTTCGAATATTGTTTGGATCTATCGCCAATAGCTGCAAAATGCCCTTGGTTCACGATACACTGCCATCTACCGGAGTTCTTTAAAAAATTAACGATTGGTTCATTTCTGAATTTAAATTTAAAAATTAACCAATCAAAAAATAACAACGACATTATCGGATTGCCGCAAGGTGGCGTTTAAAGTTGAACCCATCTCGACGGTAGCGAAGCAAATGTTATAGGCATTTAGTATTTAGGAGGCGTTGGAATAAGGCCCCTATATAGACGAGCCGATGCATCAAGATTAAGTTTCACCACTTTGGATCCAGCTCGTGCCTTTTCTAGCAAGTTATCGTGTTTTGGCAACGCCTCCTAAATACTAAATGCCTGTAACTTTCTGGCTTTTAGCACAGAGCAAAATTTCATCCTTGGTTCAGGATACACTGCCATCTACTAGAGTTCTTCGAGAAAGAGAAATTAATGATAGGTTCATTTCTAAATTTAAATTTAAAAAGCAACCAATCAAAAAATTTGTTTCGAATATTGTTTGGATCCATCGCCAATAGCTGCAAAATGCAATTTGTTCACGATACACTGCCATCTACCGGAGTTCTTCAAAAAATCAACGATTGGTTCCTTTCTGAATTTAAATTTAAAAATTTACGAATCAAAAAATAACAACGACATTATCGGATTGCCGCAAGGTGGCGTTTAAAGTTGAACCCATCTCGATGGTAGCGAGTATTTAGGAGTATTAGTATTTAGGAGGCATTGGTTTTGGTCAATTTTCAATGTGAGCAATTATTAGCGGCACGTGAATTTGGCAAAGCTTGGCAATGTCTGAAATTTTTCTCTGGTAACCCTAATGAAAAAGTGAAAGTGGGCGAACTTAAGCTTGATGCGTCGTCCTGTCAAAATAGCGGCTTAATCAAGAAGTATTCCAAGTGAAGCAAGTGAAATAAAAAAGGACCTACCTTCCTGTAGAGCGGACAAGTGCCGACTTTCACAAACTGGAAAGGGTTGGTATGGCTCTTGACCGTCGTCTTCGCCACTGTCCGCGTCGGAATGTGCTCTGGCACTTTGCCAGGTCCGTTGTCCGTCGACGACGACCGCTGCTGCGGATAGAGGGCGCCACTGGCCTGCAGGCTCAGGGAGCGGGACCGGCGGCCATTGAGAGCGGCCGGCTCGGGCGGCGCCCGGTCGTCCTCCTCGTACGTGCGATCGAACGTCGCAGAATACCGCGTGGTGCCGGGCATTGTCGGGGAACAGCGAGATCAGCCGGTCAGGCGTCTCATGGCGGTGCGGCTCTCTCCGGCCGAGTGTGGATGCTGGAGAGGAAATTATAATTAATAGGGTCAGGTGGGGGAAAGCGGGGCTAAAATCGAGCTTTTTAAAAAAACGGCCCCAAAATCATATGATCAAATTCATTTTACAGAAACTTTTGATGCATTATATATATTGGATTCATATAGATTAAGTATGAAGCAGAACCATTTTATTTTGTTTGATTGTTTTCTCTCAGTGATACAATTAAAATACCATGTGTTGATAGCCTCACTTTCCCCCATGGTGGGGTAAAGTGGGTCTATTTCAGAAATTGGTGAAAATTTAAACGAATATGTTTAAATATTAATTTTGACATAAGTATTCGGTGATATCAAAATACCTTAATTTCATTTAAAGGTACAAATGCATGAAAATATTTTTTTTATTTGTTACTTAACGAATGAAACTATGTCATCAGTTTCATTCTTTTTACTGTCATTCACAACACTGAAACATTCTAGAACAATCGGCAACTTTCTAGTGTTCGAAAATGCGCCAGATATCGCCAAGCTTAGCGACACGCAGTGATTTTTCGCCAAATTTGGCGACAAAAACAAGTTGCCAAAAGTGATGCCAACTTGGCGATATCTTGTCAATTTCTCGCCAAGCTCATGTTGAACTAATGGCAAAGCAGGGAAAATAGCAAGCAAGTGAAATTTAGCATGTAAATTAGCAGAATAGGAGCCAGTTTTAGCAAGATAATAAAAAATAAAGACATAAAATCATAAAGAAGCACCAATTTACTAAATGTGTAACGTCATCGTAAACCTTCATTAAAGTTTAGCCATAGACCCACTTTACTCCACCTCAGAAAACCCCTCATAACAAATAGCATTATAAACTTAATTTTTATGTCTTTGTGTAGGACTGATCCTTAGATGTCCTACTACAAGTCCATACCAAAATTAATAGAATTTGCCAATGAATAATGATTCTAGAGGAAAATTCATTAACACCTAACTCTTACATATCACATTCAATAAGCATGAAAAAACGCTTTGTAAGCATTTAATTTGCTTAGAGTATTCTGAAATTAGCATAAAAGTATTTGATATTGTCTCAATTTATGTCTTAAGAAAAGGATTAACAAAATATTTCAATCAGAAAAGAGAAAATTGGTGATTTTCAAAATAGCTCCACCTGACCCTATTCTTGAGCAATGAAATTCAAACAGGCAGAAGTGTAAATAATTGAAGGGGCAACAAGATGAAGGTGATAGGTGACATTTGAATTTCGCCGATTTACACAAATTCAAATGAGTGTGTGTTCAATTGTGTAAACTCACAAATAGAATTGAAGGGGCAAGGGAATAAAGGTGAGATGTGACATTTTTTTTAATTTCTAGAAAAAGCTTTCAAAAAAAAAAAGTATTACCTTATCACCTTCATCCAAGGTAAAAAGTAAGTTTTTCCAAAATTTTCTAACATCACCTTTATCCACTTGCCTATTTTCTCTTTTCTAATTAAAATATTTTGTTAATCCTTTTCTTAAGGCACAAATTGAGAATATATCAAATACTTTTATGCTAATTTTAGAATACTCTAAGCAAATTAAATGCTTACAAAGCATGTTATTTTAATGCTTATTGAATGTAATATGCCTTAAAAAAGCACAATCAAAGGGTAGAAATGCAAAAAATTATATATTGCACTCTGCAAATAAATTTAATGTGTACCAGAAAATCCCCCACCCCTATTCAATGCTTTCCTTTCGCTAAGCAGCAGTCTCTTAACTTCTTTGCGAGTTTACAATAAGGGCCCTGCTCTACATCAGCGTAAAACGAAACCGAAACCGAAGGCAGAAATCGAAAATCCGGGTACTTTCCATAGGAATACTATGTAATGTAATCCATTTTACGTTTTTGCTTTATTTTTCTGCTTCAAATGCTGACAAAAGTAGCTTTAAGATGAAATTTTGATCAAAGTTAAAACGAAGGGAACTTATATTAACTACAATGTGGTACTTTTCGCAATTATTAGCTGTTGTATTTATTAAAAATTCAATTATCTGAAATAGTTTGTATTATTATTGTGAAATTTTATATTAAACTACAATATCTTGGCTCATTATGATAGAGAAATGCTACTTCTGAGTTTTGAAGTAGATTTCTTTTTTTAATTATATTTAACTACAGATATGCAGATCTGTTGCGATGAATCTAGTTCGAACTACTTGACCTGAGTTACTAATTCCTGTGAACTTTGTAAACACAAAAAAAAAAAAATATATATATATATATATTACAATAACAATGACATGTGAATTCTGACATGAAATCACAGTCACGAAAAGCTTTATGTCGTTATTTATTTATCTATTTTTTTGTTTAATAAATATAAATCAACTTGTAGGCATATAAAATACGCGAGAGCATAAAATATTACAAAAGGAAGTGTCGTTTCTTACGATAGGAGTCATTTCGTCAAAATAATCATCATTCTAATTCTAAACCACACACAATGGAACGTCTTTTAAGTCTATTTTCAAAAAAAAAAAATCACATGCTCATTCGGATTTCTCATTTCTAACTTTGGTTTCTGAATGTTATACATTGTGAAAAAAAAGAGAAACTATACCAGGAAGTCAAAAATATAGAATTCATAATCTTATTTTGGGCCATATTTCAAACAATAACATAACTGATACTTTTATCTGTGTCGGATTTAGAAAAAAAAAAGCATTCATCTTAAAAACTGACGCGTTGTTTTTCGTCAACAATTCAGTAGTAATCCGATTACGTAGAATTAAAGCATCATAATTCCAGATGAGGTCGATAACGATTACTTATAGCACGGCTGGAATAATACTGACAATCAATATTGTCGGCTTTGCCTCTCGAGAATAAATAAAAAAAAATCCAAATGTCAATAGAGAGAGATGATCGAGTAGGAGGTTGTGTAAACACCAGAGGTCACTCGAGATTCAACCGCCGCTGGAGGCAAGGCCGATTAATTCGAGTGAATCATTAACACGCATTCCGGGATTCCGAGATGGCGTGCTGGGGTCAGGTGGGAGGGACGAGCTTGGAATGCCCCGGATTTGGTCTCGTACTCGAACTTATTAGAATGGGATTTAGATATGCGACGCACGTTTCTTCGTTCGCGTGGTTTGGCGTGTCCGAATCATTAGAAACGTGTAAACATTTTCACGTGCAGCAGAATGGAGCATCATTGGGAAGTTGAAAGACAGAGTTCCGTAGAAGAGAGCACAGTCACCGAACTCTAGAGATTCACAGCACCGTGGTCATTGGCTACTAGAGATAAGCCGGGCTCGGCCCGAGCCCGAAAGCCCGAGACGGACTCGGGCCCTTTAACTTCAAGCAACTTTCGGGCTCGGGCGGGCTCGGGCTTGATCTCATATTAAGATAGGCTCGATCTCGTATAGTTTTTATACAAATACAACGTTCACGGAATAAAATATTGGGGTACTTAAAGAGTGTGAGAACAGTTTTTCTTAATGGCAGCAATAATAATAATAATAATAATTCAAAAGGATAGCACCCACTTGTAATCTATTTGCGATTGCTATTACGATATACCATATGGCAGTGCATCCCAAGTGGAAATTAAAAATATATATTGATGTTTGATACACTCGGGCTCGGGCCGGGTCGGGCTCAAAACAAGACAATATCACTCGGGCTCGGGCGGGCTCGGATTAAAAATTCTCGGGCTTGGGCGGACTCGGGCCTTCAAAAGTGAGCCCGAACTCATCTCTATTGGCTACGAATTCCCAGACTATCAACAGGACCCAATGATCCCAACAAGTTTATCCTATTTCCCATCTTAAACAGGACAAAACTGCCGTCCACTTTTTCTAATGGTCAGAGATTTCTGACCAGGAAAGAGAGGTTCTGGGTTCGAATCCCGACTCGGGCACGGCTGTACTTTCTCTCTCTTGTCCGTCCTTTGTGTTGTTGTGCTGCGAGTGGTTGCCTACCCTATAAACGGGGTTCAGTTCGTGTTTTGGAAAATCAGTCATTGAAAAACTGATGAATAATTTGACAATACAAAGCATTCATTCCCCCCCCTCACTGCGCCACTGATCGTGGTCATTGCATATAAAAGAATTAGGCATTCTTTGACACACTGGTATGTTTTTCTGAAAGTTTAGGCAAGGAGGGAAAATTATAAAACCCTTCTTCCTTTTTGAAATCCTAGGCACGAGCCTACTTCTAAGATATAAAGAATCATCTACAGTCTACACATGTAAAAATGGATGTATGTTTGTGTATATGTATGTTTGTTCCTTATACAAAGCACAGTTTTCATCGGATTTTCATCAAACATCGCATAGAGGTTTCTTGATATACTAGAATTCACATAGGCGGATCTTAGAAATTAAAAAAAAAAAAAAAAAATCCAAAAAGCTCAAAATTCAAATTTATTGTCTTAAACTGGCCATTTTCTTTCATTTTTGAATATATAGAGTGTCGTGTATATTAGTAATAAGTTATATCAGATTCTAATGCGACAAATATTTATTTTGCACAATTACATGAACGACATAACATTGCAATTCTTCCTTTGGAACAGACAATTAAAATAACTGCAAGACGTAACCATGGCAACCGCGGAATTCACACAGCTTGGTAAAATAGCTCGTTGCCAGGTTCAAGACACAACAGTCCCTCTGCGACTAAATGTAACGTTACAACCCAAGTCTTTTAGGTGCTTTCCGAATTCTGGTTGAGCGTCGCAGTGGTACAGTAGTAGGAACTTCTGGGCTCGGCTCCGGTGTAAGAACAAGTAAAGGAATTGGTGAAGGTTCTGGCGCAGGAACTGAATGGTCGGACTTTTCTACCTCACTTGAATCAGATAAAGGTTCTTCCATACGATCCGGAATTTTAGGAACAGAATAATTAGGTGTTGGTCCAGTTGCTTCCAAGGATTATCCACACTTCCTTAACTGGTCGACATGTCGTTTCCAGATTTCATTTCCAACTTGTACGCTATGGCTTAAAGATCCATCACGGTTTATTACAGTACCTGTCTTCCATTTAAGTGGTCCTGCATAATTCCTAACAGCTACCTTTTCCCCTTCGACAAACTCACGAGTCACTTCTTCTGTCAAGCAGTGAGTGTCGAGCCTAGTACGAATGCATCGCTTCAAAAATAACAAACTTGGAGTTTCACCTATTAACGAGTGCGGGGTTATACGATACTGCATTAAAAATCTTTGAAGTTTCACATTAATATCCCCAGGATCTCCTTGACTAGATTTCAAGGATAATTTAAAAGCTTGAACTAATTTTTCTGCTTGCCCATTTGTAGCAGGATGATAAGGTGCAGAAGGTATGTGTTTAATGCCATTCATTTTTCAGGAATTGATAAAATTCATAGCTAATGAAACTTCTACCATTATCACTCACCACAGTCAATGGAAGTCCATAATGGGCAAATAGAACTCTTAAGTATTCAATTGTTAAACTCGATGTAATATTCTTCATTAGCATGACCTCTACCCATTTAGAATATGCATCTACAACTACTAAAAACATTTTCCCCATAAACGGACCAGCGAAATCAATATGGATTCTTTGCCACGGACCATTCGGCCATTCCCACGGATGTCGCCTATTTCTTGTTGGTTCATTTCTAGTAGACACACAGGCAGCACAATTTTGGACAAAATTAGTTATGCTTGAATCTATACCCTGCCAATAACAATAGCTTCTTGCGAGGGCTTTCATTTTAACAATTCCTGGATGGCCTACATGAAGCTCTTCCAAGACAACTTTATGGTACTTTTCAGGAATGCAAACTCGATGACCGTACATAATACATCCTTGTTGCAAAGAAAATTCAGCTTCTTTTCCTTTCCAGGGTAATGGCAATTCAGTTCCAGTGCGTAAACTTTCATAAAGTGGAAGCAGTTTACTATCAGATTTGGTCGCTTTAGCAATTTCACTAGCTGTAATTGGAAGCACTTCAACTTGTGAAATATTAGCTACATCTGCGTCTGTAACATGTGGTACATTCTCGGTTTTCAATGGCAATCTTGACAGAGCATCCGCGTTTCCGTGATCCTTGGTGTTTCGGTATCTGATGGTATAACTGAAAGCTTGTAAAAACAGTGCATAGTGAACCATCCTTGTAGCAGAAAGACATGGTAGACTTTTGCTTGGAGCAAAAATTGATACAAGTGGCTTATGATCAGTTACCAAGTGGAAATGACATCCAAAAAGGTACTGATAAAATCTCTTCACTGCCCAAACAATACTAAGAGCCTCCTTGTCAATTTGAGAATAATTGCGCTCAGTTGCTGTCAGAGATCTTGAAGCAAACATGATTGGCTTCTCCGAACCATCTTCTAAAATATGGCTCAATACAGCTCCAATCCCTACTGGTGACGCTTCCGTTTGCAGTACAATGGGTAACTTTGGATTGTAATGACATAAAACTCTTCCGGATGATATCTCTTGTTTTAACATCCTAAAGGTGTTCTCGCATTTTGTGGTCCAACGAAATTTCGTTCCTTTCTTAAGTAAATTATTTAGTGGAGCAACGCAAGTGGATAAATTAGGTATGAATTTTCCATAATAATTCACAAGTCCTAGGAAACTCTTTAAATAAGATGCATTCATCGGAACTTTCGCTTTCAAAATAGCTTCGATTTTTTCTTGAGTTTCGTGCAGTCTGAATTTGTCAATTTTGTGACCACAAAAGTTTACGGAATCTTTGAAAAATTCACTCTTGCCCTTGTTCATTTTAAGGCCATGTTCAGAAAGTCTCTGTAATACTTGCTCTAATCTTGTTAGATGTTCTTGATCGTTACAGCCCGTTATTGTGATATCATCTAAAAATACATGTACTCCTGGTATTCCGGATAACACTTGTTCAATACTACGTTGCCAAACAGCAGGTGCTAAAGCGATTCCATAGTTCATTCGTTTGTACCTAAATAGTCCTTTATGTGTATTTATAGTAAGTAAGTGGCGATCTTTTTCATCAACCTTCATCTGTAGATATGCTTCGGTTAAATCTATTTTAGTAAAAGTCTCTCCACCGGCTAAAGTAGCGAAAATATCTTCAATTCTAGGTAATGGATACTGCTCAATATTTAGTCCAGGATTTATTGTCACTTTATAATCTCCACAGATTCGCAACTTGCCGTTTTACTTCACAACAGGTACAATTGGAGTTGCCCAATCACTATATTTAACAGGTTCGATAATATCTTCAGACACTAGTCTCAAGTTCAGCTTCTATCCGTTCTTTTAGAGCAAATGGTACTGGTCGAGGCTTAAAAAATACTGGCTTGAAACCAGGTTTCATCTGTAGACGACAGCTAAAGTTTTCTAATTTCCCTATTCCTGGAGTAAAAATTTGCTCATGTTTCTGTAATAATTTCTGTAAATTATTGCTTCGTAAGTCAGATTTATCAGCACGAACAGTCTTGATTTCTTTCCAGTCAAGAGAGAAACTCCTTAACCATTCTCTGCCAAATACTGCACTCACTCTTTCATTTACTAAATAAATCTTTTCGGTGCTACTTTGATTCTTATACCGAACTCTGACTCGAGCTTCTCCAGCGGGTATGATAACAGAGTTGTCAAAATTACGAAGTATCAAATTTGTCGGTTTAATAGCTATCGATGGACACAAATTCTTGAAATCAGTTACGTTCATACACGTGACTGCAGCCCCAGTATCTAACTCAAGGTCGCACTTTTGATTCTCAATAAAAATTCTCAATAAAATCCTATCTCTTGCGCGAGCTTTAGATTTAACATTAAGAACAGGGACACTGTCAGAACAAGACTCAATTTGTTTCACAGTTTCAGTTCGATTTTTCTTTGAACGGCAAACTTTCGCCAAATGTCCTTTCTTTTGACAATTTCGGCATTCTGTATCTTTGTGTTTACATTCATGAGCTAAATGTGATGCGCTGTCACATCTATAACATTTGCGAGATAATTTTCCTGCTTTCCTTTGAAATTCCAGTTTTTTAAATTTATTCGGAACAGTCTTTGAAACTTTATCTTCGGAAGATGGGAAATCACGGGAGGTCACTGTGACCTCCCAATAATTTCCGTATTCGGCACATTTTGCTGACGATTCGGCCATTTGAAGACACTTGCAACATTGAGATTATTTGTTTTTTTTTTTTTTTTAATTTTTAGAATTGTTTCTTAAAAGATGCCTAATGCTTTTTCTCTCTAAATGTTATGCATGTATGGCAGGTATGCAAGCTTGTATTTTATCATTCGGAAAAATTGGAACTTTATTCGGCAAATTGATAGTTTTCCCCTCGCAAAAATTTCAGTTCGATGCGCCCCTGAGAGACATATAGAATAGCTGAAATCAACACAGGAAAACAAAAAAGAAATAATTCGAAACTAGAGTTGAAGAACTTTTTTCACTTGAGAAAGCCGTTAATCCGTCTAAATAAATAAAAATGAAAATAAATACCAATAAAAATAACTTCTAAGACACTTTTTGCTGACTACTTACAGCACCAGAAACCCACCT
>JAXGGA010008271.1:0-57869 GCA_038373865.1 Uloborus plumipes
CAAAATTACCGTTATCAATTACCGATATCAAACATATTATTATTATTATGGCGTTTTCGTTTTCTTTCTTTCTTCTGATTTTTTTTTTTTTTTTTAATTTCTGAATAGGGAACTTTTTTTATCTTGGAAGAACAAAAATCTCCTAGGACTGGTTAAACTTTTCTACAAACCGATACCGGTCCGCCGACCACCGGTTGTGAATCTTTCCACAAAACATTTAAACAGCAACTTATGTCTGCTTTTAGAAAATTTTAACATCATTCGGGTGCACTCAAAAATCTGCTTTATGTTTTCGTTTTTCAATGAAGCATTCCTAGAAATTACATAGGTTACCTTATATTTTTTAATCATCTCCTCCTTGTGGTATCTGTCTAGCAGTCCGTCGTTCATCTTTTAAATCTGAGAGAAAGGAGGGAGGAGAAGTTTGGAAAACACCGCATTGAGTGTATATGAGTTTTACAAACAACTGAACACTATTCGAGTTCTTCTTTTTTTGAATAAAAATATTCGTGACAAAAGTAGTAACTAAATTGCGTGGCATTTTTTTTTCTCAAAATTATAAGACATCAGCGTAGAAGCAAATCAAAGAAGTAGTACGAAGAGAAGTAGGGGAGACTGGGTACGGTTGTGACAATTTTCATTTGCTCCCGCATAGATCCCTTAGAAATGCCTGTGAGCTGGTTTAAAGTTGTTTTTATGTTAAAGTGTTTATTTGCCTGCTTATAAACACTAAAATTTTCTCCCTAAGTATAATAGTTAACTCACAGGACCAAATTAAACAAAAAAGGAAAAAATGTCACAACCGACCCCACCCCAGGAGCAGTTGTGACAGTGCTTGGGGTCGGTTGTGACAAGTTCAAAAATACAGCAAAACAGTCTAGATCACTTTTAATTTCAAGTAATATTGAAGGTAATTCAACATAACCTTCATCTGGGAAAGTTTAACATTTAACAATGTGTCTCGTTCAGTTGAAGTAGCCTTATCCCAAGTCTTATAAAAATATCAGGTTTTTGGAATTTCGAAACGTCTGTTTTGGCAACATTATGCACATCCTGTGGGTCATAACCGTGTCTGTTCATAACAATTCTCAAGTACCAAAGAAAGATTCCACATTAATTTGTTTTATTGAAGCTTGTTACTCTTGAAAGGCTAGTTGCATGAGCTACACGAACAGACGTGAAACATTTCTATTCATAAATGAACGGAAACATTTCTCAGTAGTCATTTTACTCTCATATCTGCTTTCAGCGTATATGTAAGCTCAAAAGCACTTTATTATGAGCAATATAACCTATGCACACGTTGTTTTCATTGTGACAGCGCCGGCCGGCTCCATCGCGTTTACGAATGAATGTTTCGTAGCAAAGACTTACGATTAACGTTGCATTTCCAAAGCTGTCCGAAAGAAAAAAAAAGTTTCACTTCTTTATAAGCTTCTTTATATTTCATTAGGTCACACTGCCCTATTTCTGTCTTCTCCAAGCGTATTATGGGCATCAAATATGATAAAAACATGTTTTACTCGTGTCACAACCGTCCCCACGCAATTTGTCACAACCGACCCCAACCCATTACTTTTGAAAACAGCAATCGCCATGGCAATACAAAATAGCCTACATAAAAAGTAATCACTGCTATTTCACTATTAAAGTTCACTACTAACGGGGAGAAAACTTTCATTTCTCTATCTGTACCCATTCAACAGGAATTACTAAAATACATCGAACAAAAAAACTTACTTTTGACTGTTAAAAAGTAACCAACCCCTCTGCTAGCGTTAATGTCGTTCGATGGCTACCGTAATGCTTTGACACACATTCAGACAAACATGCTGATACTCTATCTCTTTGCTTCAACCTGGTATTAATTATGGTTTAGCTAATATGACGACTGTCACAACCGCCCCGCGTCACAACCGTCCCCAGTCTCCCCTAAACGTAATAATTGTTTGATTCTGAAATTAATTCTAATTCCAATCTAAATATTGAAACTGGAATTATTTCTATTATTAATTAATGACTCAAGTACACTTCAGAAAAAAAACAACGTGTCGTTTAATTTGATTCGAGCAGCACTTCATAATTGTCAATGACCGTGAGTCGAAAAACTCTTTGCTCCATTTAGTATTTTGCCCCAAAGGTCCTAAAGTTGCTAATTACAGATATAAGCATAAAGGAGAATTAATTACCGTTTCGAAATTTCCGCTCAGGTTTCTTCACAGAAGATATAAGCACACCTTGTCTCTAGCGAAAAAAAATCCTATGTTCCAAGGTTCCGAAACTTTACGAACACCGTTCCGAAACTTGCCGAGCACTATCTGTCAGTCAAGTCCACAAGCCGAACAAACGACACCAATGAAGAATAACCATCACGGTAGATGACGGAAGAAGTAACGAAAAATAAAAAAAAGAAAACGTATCGAGAGCCAAGTCTGTTTCGAAACTAGCCTCCCGAGGAAAAAAAACAACCCCACACCGCAAAATAAAAAAAAGTAATAATAAAAAAAAGCACACTTGTCCGGCACGCGGGTAAAAAGGCAGCAGACGAAATACGGACGCGTTCTTTCACGGACGCGACCAGGCTACTTCTAAAATGCGGAATCCTGTGACAACAATGGCAGCTCTGTAAAAATTCACGTAAAAAAAAAAGCAAAGATAAAAAAAAATCTCGTACAAAAAATAAAAATAAATATGGGAGGGGAAGAAAAAATAATAATAAAAAAAAACTGCTACCAAAAAAATGGGATCTCTCTCTCAGAAATAGAAATCTAGCGCGCAGAAGCGTTTTTTGGCGCGCGCTACCGCTGAAAATGATTGGCCGTCATCGAGCCGTTACCATGGTGACCCGCGCCTCATTATGATATTCAAATGAGCTCCTGTACATAAATGAATGCCCGATCTCGCATCCAGATTGGCTGACGCTTCACCTAAAAAGTGATGCAGGATGCATAGTTCGAGAGAAGCGCCATTAGCATCGACTCCTGCCTTTTTATTGGAGAATTTTTTAGCATCCTCCCCCGCACACAAATCCTTCTCCCCCCCTTACTGTTCTCCTCACTCCTCAATCCTTCCTTATCCATTGTGACGGACAGGCAAATATCATTTTTATTTTTTCCCTTTCTCAATTCTATCTCTCTCTCTCTTGCTCAGGAGAAGAAAAAAAATATTTTGCTGTCTTTTTCACTCCTTACGTCCCTCTACGTCTGTTTAGGATTCTTTGGAATATCGCTGCAATGATGCAAAAGCTCCAAACACACTTTCGCTCTCAAAACGAGAAGGTAACAGACGAGCGATATGCGATTCACGTACACTTCTTTTGCTCTCCAAAATTTCTGCCTCTTTAGGAAGTGGAAGAACTTAAATATTTTTTAATGCTCAACATTTCACGCGTTTTTTGCATTCTAATGACGCGGTTTGACATCTTCTTAATACCATTATCTTTAAAATAGTTAAAGACTAGATTTTCAATGAAGTTTGTCCAGTATGGAATCCTACTAGTTTCAGGGCACTTAATGCTTTTGCTCCGAGTGACGTTCGATAATGAGGAATCACCATTTCTGCAACAGGAAGTAGTTTTAATTCCACGATCTACCCAAAGATTGAGACCCTAACTTCAAATTAGTGCAAGCTCGGCATAGTAGAAGATTTATAGGTTTGTGAGCCCGCAGCAATATATTTTTTTTTCTTAAGGGGGCTTTGTCTCCAGGATTATGCAAAGTATTTATATTGTGCATGTTTCAATTCCCTTTGGTCCCTATGGTTATAGGGTCCTACGCAATTGTGTCATGGATAATCCACCACTGGTCCGGTATACAATGCTACTTGCTGCAAGACATTGTAACAGCACTCATTGCTAAATGTTTATTGCTATTTCACTTTTTTGACAGGTATTTGGTCTTCAAAACATAGTTTCAAACTCTTTTCTTGTGGCATGAATCTCCAAACTAATTAAGCTCAAAGTTCAAAGAGTGCTTATTACGAGTAATCTTAAGGACCAGTCCCACCAGTATAGTTTAACTTTCTTCATTTTTACATGTGAAGTTTGCTTCCTTCCCATACTTTAATGGCATACCTAAACGCCATGAGCTTAGAAGCTATTTCATCCAAACTTTAAAATGTGTACTCACAGCAACTTGCATCTGTTTTAAGACATTAGAAGACTACTTATTCCCATTGCACTTGACCAGTCTCACCACGAAGGTTTATCATTTATTCACTTCACATAAGGGCAATTCCATGCAAGTGTGGAAAAGCGTTGAAAAAATTAAACTCGAGTAATGTGACTGTTCTGCATATTTTTTGGTTTAAAAATGTTAGAAGTTTCTTATTTATAACAATTTTTTGTTAGGAATGTAGCTTTTTAGTTTCGGCAATACTTTGAAGTTGGTATTAGAGTATTTTATTTTCAGTGAAGCAAATGGTCAAACTTTCAACATTGATAAGTTTCAATTTTTTCCATTAGATAAATGTGACAAAGGAAGATTGTTGTTTATTACACTTTAAATTAATATTGTGAATTGATGAAACAAGTGTTTTCAATTTAATTAAGTGATTTATGTCAATTTCAAAATGGCTCTTTTCTAAGTAACGTAAGTTACCAAAAACATGTTAAAGTTTTTACAGCAAATAAAGAAAGGGCAATACAATGTTAACTATGTTATATTTTCTATCTTATAGATGTGTACTAAGCAAATAATAGTACTTTTCTTTTGAATATTGTTTATTTAATTTTTTGTGCTACAATCAAAACGTGTAACGTAAGTTACCCACATATGCAGATAACGTAAGTTACCTTAGTAGAAATTCAATACTTGTGTTTCGAAATGAAGTAAATTGTAAATAAAACCTATGTGGTTAATAGAAGTAATTTATTCAATAATTCTTTTAATTGTACTGTATTTACTTAATTTAGATTACTCATATTTCTTAAAATGTCTGTTAATAAGATTACAATACACCTTTATTATAAATTACATGCTTCTTTTTGGCTGTTAAGATACTAATTCTCTTTAAACAAATATTTAGGAGGTAATGTACTATGAATGATTCAAAAATGACTTCTGTTATGATTTAAAATTATCAAATATGTTTTGGAAAAAACAAATATAAAAATAGTTTATCTCTTTCAATTTAAATATATTTGGTTCTGCATTAAAATGCCACTGAATTCTGCAGAAAAGATGCGCTGTAGAAGGGGTATGAGAAAAGTCATGTGGATATTACAGATTCATAAATAAAAGCCACTCTTGGTAGTATTGAAATAAGTTAGAAAAAGCAAAATGTATCAGAAATATTTTCTGAAGTTCCGCACATTGACAATGACCATTTAAGAACCAGAAATGAACAAAATGTAGGGTTTCGTTTAGTTAGTATTTTAAGGAACAAGAAGAAAAAACAGAGATAAAAGCTGGTGACTGGTGTGTGGTGAAGTACGAAAATACATTGTATCCTTGAGTTGTGACGATTATTGAAGAAAACGAGTTTAAAGTAAAAGTAATGGCTGCTGTTGGTACCAATTAGAAATGGCCAGAAACAACAGAGGAAATTTATTATAAGAGAAAACATGATTCGAAAATAGAATTACCTGAACTTGTTAATACCAGCGGCCAGTATGCATTTAAAAGTCTTATGTTTTGTAATATTTTTGATTGATCATTGAGTTTGGCATTAAATTTCTGTAAATTTAACTCATAATTGTTCATTTTCAGTATTTTGATCTAAACTAAGCTGTAATTTTCCTTCATTAATTTTTGTAATAAAGATATGCTTGTAAGTGAATTTTGTAACGTAAGTTACTGTAACGTAAGTTACCCAGTTAAAAATTCCCATAAAATTCAATTTTTAAAATAAAATTTTAAATTTACAAAAATTAATTCCTAAATATAATAAGAAACTGATAAATTATACTTCAAACAAGAAAACAGCTGTAATAGAGCAGAAATTTGCCCTAGAACCAATTTTCACACTATGCCATTCCCTTTTTGTGTAACGTAAGTTACTGCCTTATTTTTGACTGCTAAATTTTTGTAAAATTTAAGTGCATCGAATATTTTTGCATTTTAATTTTGCTTTTGACTGTCATTTTCACTGAATGCTTTTGTACAAGGTTTTTATAACAATATTTGTCTGTAATCAGGAGCTAACTGCATAAGAATTGGTCGAAATGTAACGTAAGTTACCGTGGAATTGCCCATAAGATTTTTCCTTTCTTACCACGCATTTGAATGTTTACTTTTAATGCCATGATCCTCAGTGCTATTGAAGTCCAAATTTAAAACTGCGTATGCTTTGCAAGGAATATCACTGGTTTTCAGAGAAGCTACTTTTCACCGTTGCACTTTATGACCAGTTTCACCACGAACATTTATTATTTATACAATTTAGATACGACCTTTGCTTCTGTCATAATCCCAGGAACTATTCAAGTCCAAACATAAAATTAGACCAAAGAAAGCTACTGTATTTAGCAACAGTGAAGGAGTACTTATTACTGCACCATAATTAGCCCAAATGGTGGAACTGATAATAAAACCAATTCCATTCTTAAGATTTATTATTTCTCCCCTTTTAGGCAAGCTATTTTCTTTCATAAGGAAGTTTTCTTAGTGTTACAACTATTCAAACTATTAAAGACCAAGCTTAAAGATGTATTTACCCAATAAGGAATGTTATTTTGTTCTTCAATATTGAAGGAGTAATTATTACTCTTAATCTTAATTCCAATCCCACTTCTAAGCTTAATTATTTGCTCAGTCTAACATGCGAGCTTTGCTTCCTTATTGCAAATCTTCTGAAAGTCATGAATCTCAAAATTACTGAAATACAGATTTACAATTGCCTGTGCCTTTTAACTGAGACATAATTCAAAAGCACTTGGTTCTGTATGGTTAGACGACGTCTCTAAAAGTTTTAGCATTTCATCGAATTACTTTAAGCTTTTGCGAAACATATAAGTGGCAGGCAGTATAAAACTTAGTTTTACCCAACATAAATACAAATATATCTGTATGACAATGAGAGTAAAAAAAAAAGGTTTATTTACTGTTGCATTAATCTGCTCATGTTTCCTATTCAACATTGCTGTACAATGAAAATACAATTATTACTCCAAAGAAAAAACTACATACGAAGCTTGATAATTTCGTTCTCTTTCACGTGAAGTTTGTTCCTTTTTGATACTTTTGTAGTCTTCTTAATTCGTTGAAGAACGGAAAATTTTATTTCTAAATTTGTATTAACATTTTTTTTCTTTTTTGATTTATTTTCTTTTTGATTGAATACAAAAATAACAAAAATTTACTACATATTCCTTGCAATATCTCCTTACATTTCAAAGCAAATTTGCTCTCTGAAGCAAATTTTAGAATTTTTATCACATTTTTTTTCCTTCCTTTCATTTAATTTTTTTAATTAAGAAAAAAAATAATACTAAAAATTAAAAAATCAAAAATTACTAATTCGCATTCGGTGGTACAAGTTTTAACTGCACAGGGAATAACACGCAAAAAATAAGCATTTGCTTCGAAACAAAAGAGTTTCTACTTCTGAAACACTCAGTTACGTATGGGTTCCTGATTCAATTCACAACTTTACAAAATATAAAATAACTATTAAATTAAATATCGATAATGAGCATTTTTTTTCTTCGATTTCATAAAATATTTCTCGTTATGTTGCACAGGGCAACTTCCTCCTGAAATGCATGATTGAACTTATGACATGATTGAAAAAAAAATCATGTTTTAAGATACATGTGTAATATAAAAAAATCTTTGAAATGTTTTACTATTTTTTAATGCATTTCTATCATCAGTTCTTGAGATTTGTTTGAAGCATGATCACGTGCTTTTTCCACATCTTAGTTTAAAACTATGTATTCTAAAAGCTGCAAAACTAAAAAGAATCATCACTAGTTGATAAGTCACTTAAAAATTAGTATAACTTTTTTGATGGGAGGAGGAGAGATATTAAAAATGAGCCTGTTTGTAACAAAAAATATGAATCTAAAAAGGATATAGAACAATAAAGTTTAACAAGCTATCAGAAAATAGTTGCAAACAGTACAATTAAATATGAATAAATTGAATTTCGCTTTAAAACATAAAGTTTTTAAAAACGATGTATCTTGGTAAATTCTTGGGAATCTCAGCTCAAATAATTCAGCACAAATCCTCACTGTCAGTTCTGCATAAAGTGCTTGCCCTCTAACTAGTTAATCTTACACAAAGTTGTTGTTAATTGAGACAATTGACGTCATTAGAGCACAAATTGCAAAACTATAGTGCATGCACTTCACGTATTTCAATGTCATAAGGCACATCTTTATGCATAAAGATCTGAACTTCGAGATGAAAGTTATAAGAGTGATGTGCTTCATCCCAAAGTGCACATTTGTGAATTGATAAATGGGGAAATGTACAGCCTCTAAACACGTGTATGTAAGTGTCTTGCAGGATTCGATCTTTTAGAAAGATTTTTTTTAATCATTTAGTCATTTTTGTTTCTACACTGTAAAAATTAACGTGGTTTTTACAGTATAATACAGCTAATTTTATAGTAATAAACTAAAAATTGCTAATTTTAAAGTAATAAATTGTAAAATTGCTAACTTTGCAGTACTAAACTTTCAAATAGCTAATTTACAGTAATAAACTTCAAAATTGCTAATTTTTCTGTTTATTGCCGTGAATTTACAGTTTTAAACTGGAACCTCTGCTGCCAGTATTATACTGTTGTTTTTACAGTATAATACAGCTAAATTTTACGGAAATAAACTGCAAAATTTCTAACTTTATAGTAAGAAACTGTAAAATTGCTAGTTTTACAGTTTATCTACTGTGCATTTTACGTTTTAAATTAGAAACTCGGCTGCCAGTTTTATACTGTAAAAACAACGCTTCATTTTTTGCAGTGTGCATGTAATTGTCTTGCAAGATTCAAACTTAAGAAATATTTTTGTTTTTATCATTTAGTTATTGTTTTTACACGAAGGTTAAAACTTTTACTTTAGATAACTTAATAAAACATCTTGATTCGCCGGAAAATACAGGATGTGCCAAAAAATATATAATTCCAAAATCACTTTCTCATCCTTTTTCCGTGACATTGAAACGCCGCCAAAAAGTAGACCGACATCACCTCAAACACCTTGGCCTGCTTTTATCGAACACATCCTCACACACACGCACACACACACACACACACACGGAGAAAGTGCATTCACCCTTCACAATATACTCCAACTCCGCGCACATTGCTCTTGGGAAGAGCTCCTGTTGGAAAAGAAAATGCCGTGCCCCTTATATGACAGAAGCAAAAAACTGGAACAAGAAAGAAAGAAAGAAAGAAAAGGAGAGGAAGCGAGGGGAGAGAAAAAAAGAAAGAAAAAAACTGCTACTTGTTGTCGATGTGGGTCGGAAGACCCTATAAAAAAATTGCACGCAGACAGGAGAGAAAAATGTCCGGATCTTTGAACTACTATTGCTGCTGCAGTGCCTGGGGCACTTATGTCTCTGGCCAATAGACATTCAGCTAGAGAATTGGGGGGCTACGAGGTGGATGTATGTGTGGACAGATGGCCTGTGGCCAGCTGGAGTGACCAGTTGGCTCCACGGATGTGAGCAGTTCGGATGCCTTCCTGACATTTGCCGGATGGATTTTTCCGCATCCTATGTATTTGGATAATACCTATATGGTTGGTGAGTTTACCGTGTTATGCTTTAGTAAATTTTGAGTAATTGCCGTTGACTGCGTATTAATTTGTTATTGTACGTCGTGAATTGGGATATTTCATAGAATATTTCTGTACAGTATAATATTTCTTGTATTAGTTATGTAAATTTCTTACGGATCTTTACTTTAATAAAACGTGGAAAGCCTCCAAATTTCAATTGCTTCTAAGCCCGAGATGAAGTTTTAACTCGCGTTTAGTGCGATAAAGCGTTGATTTTTCTGAGTTTCGGCAGAGAGATATACATTATTTTAGGAAATGTATGTTTTGTGCGTGATGTTAAAAACAAAACTATACATTTTGTAAATAATTTTCCAAATCTCTGCCTAGCAGTTCAGAAATTAATAAAGAGCAGAAAAGTTGCAATAAAACTAAAAAATTGCCGATACATTTGAGTTATGATGAATATCTAGTCAATATGTTTATTTTCAGAAATGCATTGCTCTTTTTAAGATTCTCCAAGCGTTGAACAAAATTTGTCACTTACCACCTTTTTTTTGTCATCGCTGGATCAAACACTCATGCTCAAATCACACGAAATTTACATCCAACTTTGGCGAAAAGTTTAATTGAAGCTCTTTTTTTCGAAGCTTCTTTTGTCAAATACGACAAAAATTTTGTAAGATTTGAGGATTCATTTCTAAGTGTTTCAACATGACTTCAAAATGTCCATATAAACCAAACAAAGAGGTACACGTAGTTTTTAAATACAACTTTTGGTTCATATAAAACGAAAAACATAAACATTGACAAATAAAAGGATATTTGTTATATGGAATCCAAAACCGCCTTCCACAGTGAGTATTAAGCTCAAGTTATCATTTTTGACGTCATTTAATTCCTATTGTCGGAAAGGAAGAATATCTCTAAGACAACACCGAAAAGTACTCACCTGTGTCGTAGTATTAAGTTATTAGAACAAGATGCATTTCGGAATCCTGAATAATAATCACTGTGGTCCAATTTACGCCCCGCAGGCGGCCCAATCATTAATTTTTATTGGCTAATGAACTTCTCACTGGAAAAATACATTACAATTTAACGTTCAGAAAGAAAATCGTTAATCCTTATTGCTCTTTAAGATTTTAAGCTTAATTTTTAAGCTTTTTTTTTTATAAACTTACATCAGCAGTAGATTACAATGCTCATTTCTCCAGAAAAACTATTCATGAACTTACAGTTGACAATGGTAAAATTGTATCGGAAAAGCTATGGCATCAACATCGTCGCATTGATTTCTCCACTTCAAAAAGAAAAGGCTTCAAACCTGTCTTTTTCTCTCTCTTGTTTTTTTACCTTTCGATTTAAATTCCAGTAAAAAGTTTCGAATAAAATATAAAATTTGTTTTATTTTTGAAATGCCTCTGATCCTCATATTCCAAATTAATTTTCGATTGACCCTCCGGTACGATTGGACCACATTAATCTAAAGAACCGTTCCTGCAAATGAGATGAAAAACACTACATTACCAAGAATATTCTAAGAGGTACGGCAGTTTTCCATTTGCCGGTGTGACTTTTAGAACTATACCTTCAAACATCACTTTGAGCCCCAGTTCAAGTTCTCCGATGTCAAATTAAAAAAGTAGGACAGAGAAATTCACAATTACGTCAATTCTGCATATTGAAAATTCAGCTTGAACTTTTAAGTTAAACCCTATCTGATCTCCAACAATAATAGTGGACAGATACTCTTCAGCTTCAGACATCACTTTGCGTCCCCACCTCAAGTTCTCTGAAGTCGAATTAAAAAATCAGGCAGAGCAATTAATAATTGAGGTAACTATACATGTTGAAGATTCAGCTTGAATCCTTAAAATTAGCTGCTCTCTAAGAATAATAATGGACAGACGCTTTAGCTTCAAATAAACCTTTTTTGCACTAATGGATATTATCACTCTATTTTTTTAAAGCAAGTTATAGACAAACACAAATCTTGTACAGTCATGGTCAAAGCGCTTGATGAGCTTCTACTCTTAATAGATAGCTTGAAAACTTGAAATATAACAAAAATTTCCAACGGAACATTGCTTGCTCCAAATATGTACTATAAATTAAATACTCAACATTGAAAAAAAAAATTACAACTGTTTGCTTGATAGATAGCATTAGAAATGATCAATTGTTTATGTATGAGATACAGACACCAAAAACTGGAAATCAAACAAGATCATAACTAATGAATCTGCTCAGGCTTTCAATTAAACTTACCGTAAATCAGGGTTACTTAGACCCTAGGGGGTTACTTGAGCCCACTACAATAAAATGATAAAATCTAGGTTTGGTACCTACTAGTTGAAGACTTGCACGTAGTTCCTCGTTTCTCCACTAGGTAGAAGCCCTCTGCAGTCTCTAACGCTAGTACCAAACCCAGATTTTTTCATTTTACTGTGGGCTCAAGTAGCCCTCTTCTGAGTCCAAGTAACCCTGATTTACGGTATCGATTATTTTCTTACAAGCTTAAGATACCTTAACCGCTATCAACAATTAATCAAACCATTAATGTCCAATCGTAATATTTCATCAAAAACAATCATATATTTAGCTACTAGGTGTTCTTTCAGTGCGACTGCAAAGAATTAGTAACGAATGATATCATTAATGTCCAGCTGTTGTACTTCTAACAACGAGATTTTCTCTCTCTCTCTCTCTCTCTCTCTTTTAAAATGTTATTTTGGTAATTTTCTAAGAATACATAAAATTAATAATAAATAAATTATTAATATCTGATGTATCTCAAAAACAAATTAGTTATATAAAGTTATCCTGATAGCTTGCAATTTTGGGTTACTTTGATCCCTGAGAGAAATGTGATGTAAAATAATTTTTTTTTCAAACAAAATAAACAACTTCTTACCAGAAAAATAGAATTTCTAAATGCATAAAAATCTCTCATCACTTATTACATTCCAATATAGAGCAATTTCAGTAACATTAAATAAAAAGTAGTCTCCAAAGAGTAACTTCGGAGTTTCTGAAGTATACAACCAGCTTCAGACAGTATTTTCAACATATTTGCAAAATAAAATATGAAACTAATAAAAAAATCTATTGGAAATTCTGCTGTTTCTCTCTAAAATTCAGCTATACTAAAAAAGAAAGAAGTGATGCGAAACTAACATACATGGTCCAAAATCACCCTACCCCCCCCCTCGCAAAAAAAGTTTTTAGCATTCAGCTGTACTAAAAAAGAAAGAAGTGAAATTCAGCTATGCTAAAAAAGAAAAGTGATACGAAATTAACACACATGGTCCGAAATCACCCTACCCCCCCTCCCCTCGCAAAAAAGAGTTTTTAGTATTCAATGTTCAATATCAATGTTATTAGTTGGCACTATCCAAAATAATAAAGCTCCAAAGCATGATTTCTGTAAGAATCATACTTTGGCACTTAATTACTTAAAAAGTTAAAAGGCGCGAGAACAACAAAGCTCTCTGCACAACCTTCAGTAAATTTCCTTGCATTGAGGAAGACCTTCATGGTCGCTTTGAAGTTGTTGTTTCTGCTATAAATTTACTTCTAATGACGCGAGATTTATTCAACAACACAATCTGAGTAAAGACAACTCATTTATAAACCAAATTCGTTATGAAAATGAGCTATAGGTGGCGCTGCTGTCTCTGGCTAATGGCAGCTGAAAGAGGTAAAACCAAGACCGAACCATTTAAGTAGGATATGACCTATCCAATGAGATATCTGCCATGTCAGCACAAAACTGAACTGTTTTTCTCTCTTTGGCAACTTTTTAAAATCACAACAAGATGGCGTATTTAATCTCTATAGAACTGAGTTTTACATCAAGAAAATATTTTTCATCATCTCTGATATTAATTATAGATCAAAATGTTATTATTTGAAGCCTTTTAATTGCTTTTATGCAAATTTCACAAAAGTGGCATCATTAATATAAAAACGTCAGACGGGAAAAACAAATGAATTAAAGTAATAACAATAATGAACCTATTCAATGAAAGAAAAAACCCCTACGCATATGAAGTTCAATTATCAGTGTTCCCATTTTGAAATGAATTCGAACACACCATTACTCTTGCACACAAAAGTGAAAAACACAACTTAACAAATTACATTAACTTTATCAATTAGGAATACCTTTTTAATTCCTGATTAATTAACAGCTTCTACTGACAAATGCATTTTATGACATTTTTTAAAAAATCAAATCAAGTTCCGTGATATTAATGACTGACTAGAATACAAATTGAGATCAATTACACTCAATTCAAAACCAAGGTTAAGATCTTTCTGTGCGTCGTTGTACACGTCAAAAGAAAAACAATGATTCTGATAACTTGACGTAAATTAATCAGTGTTTATACGAGGCAACTTCGAAAAATTATGCAATTATGAGTAATACTAGAACGCTGAATATAATTACAACGAAGAAATAGCGACAGTGAAAATAGAATTTTAAATGGCAACTGTATTACACGTTTCCAGGAAAAGCGTTATTTAACTAGCGGACTGTAAATATCTTTTATTTCTTTCTAATTTCTTATTCTATTCTGTCGCGTTGCTTTCAGTAATGTACAATAGCCGGGGAATTTCAATCTTTCAAGGTTATTTTTAATACGCTTTTATTAGTTTTACATGTGGGTTTGTTTGTTGTTTGAATGTATGCATGTAACTCTGAATAAAAGATAAAATTCACGCTCTTTACAAATATAATAGTAATGTATTTAATACTATCATTAAAACTAAAGGCTAAGCTATATTACATGTTGATGCGTTATAAGTGTTTCAGTTGCTTGTATGTAACTCCGAATAAAAAAAAAATTCACGCTCTTTGGAAATATAAAAGTAATATATTTTCTACACCATTATTAGTACTGAAGGCTAAACTATAGTACATTTTGTGATGTATCATAAGTGCATGTCAGGGCCGTCATTTCAAGTTTTTCCGGGGGGGGGGGCAAAGCGTCCAAACACAATGCGATTTCATCAGAAAACATCAAAAGCCGCGCCCACTTATAGGTACATACATAGATTTTTCAAAGTCGGGGGGGACCCCCCTGCCCCTCCCCCTTTATGACGGGCCTACTGCGGATATTCAATAATTTTGAAAATCAAAGGGAGTATCAGTTAGAGTATCATGAAATATAATTAACTTCAGTATTAATGATAGTTCTTTTTAGTTTGGTTAACTCCAAAAGCGTATTTTTTGGTTTTTTTAAAACTATAATTTAATTAGTTTTACGTTCGAATGCATGAGTCAAAGCACAATTAACGTTCTAATAAGGCAGTAAATCAATTTCCTTTGGTTATGCTTTATAATGGCTCGTTTAAAATGCAATCATTAAAAGTTTATATTTATAATTAACACATCATCAGGTCCGTCATTTAGAGGGGTCAGGGGGCCCACCTGGCTTTAGAAAATTGATGTATTCGCATGAAAAGGGACCTTGTTTTGCTGTTTTTCGCTACAATTAACATTGAGTATACAATCTTTGCCTCCCACCCCTTTCTCTGAAAAATTCTAAATGACAGGCTAGCGTATCACAAAACTGACATAGTTTTGAATACCCCTAAAAATTAAAACGATTAATAACGAAAAGAAAACAAGTTAAAATCACCTGAAAACCACCTAACTTGGGGACAATAAAAATAGGAGTGTTAAAAGCAGGCCTGCGGAACCGAAGAAAATGTCTTCTCTTTATTTATTTATTCTTCTTTATTTTATTTATTTTTTTAAATATCATGTATTTATTTTTTAAATATTATTTACTTATTTTTTAAATATGATTTAAATATTGAAGTTAAAAATGCAAGACAACGTGTCTAAAAGTACAAATAAAAGGTTTAAAAATAGTTTGAAAACTCTAGCAAATAGCCATTTCGGGGCTATTATAAATGAAGCCCCATCATCAGTGCAAAAAGATGATGGTTCACTGACGACAGTCAAGTGAACCAGGAATGCGAGAAATGTGAGGGTAAATGAACAGAACAGAAAAAGTAGGTACGCAGAAACTATTACGTCATGGGTTAAACACGACAACAACGCTTTTTTTTAAATATTATTTATTTATTTTTTAAAATGTTATTTATTTATTGTTTTAAACATGTTTATTTATTTTTTAAATAGAACTATTTTTTATATATATTATTAATTTTTTCAAAGTACTAATTAGTGCAGAATATAATCACTTTTTTCCCTTCCAGATATTCCAAGCATACGTACACACACACAAAAAATAAATAAAAAAAAAATACAAAATAATTTAAATTTAAAAAATAAACTATTGAATAATTTTTATTTAAAAAAGTTCGTAAACAATTTAAATTAAAAAAAACTAATAAATAAATAATTTAAATAAATAAATAAATTAATGTTAAAAAATCCCCTCCTCCGAAAAAATTTTTTTGATGGCGCAACTTGCGCCATAATCCCCCCCCCTCCACCCTGTGGGCACCCCTGGAGCTTTCTACTCCAATTAATTGAGGAGAAAATTAACCCTACACCGACTCCAAATCGGCAGCCATTATAGAGTTCATACAAAATGACCGACTCCAATTCTTGGAATTTAAAGCCTTCGATTCCAGACTCTGACTCCTTAACAAAATCTGTCTGACCTCGACTCCGCTGCCTCTGTTAAAAGAGAATATTTAGAAAGCTTGCAATATGCTTACCTTTGAAGTTTAAAGGAAAATTACATAAACATAGTCCAGTTCATCACGAGCGGTGTCCTATGAGAAATAAAATTTTCAATTTTTTATTCTCAAAGGAGAAGCGACCTCAAAAAAAAAAAAGAAAAACTTTGCACGTTTATAAGAGTGTATGTGTGTTTTAACTTTTTATGCATAATAACAACAATTTCAGCAAACATATGAATATGAAATAAAATTACAATTGATGACTCACAAGATACCAAATTTGAGCTTTTCATTACTCATTTTCCAATTCTGTCAGTTGACCTAAGTTTTATTTCCAAAATGTATTTTGATTGTACACTAAAAAATGAATGTTGCTTTTGCAGTATAATACAGCTAATTTTACAGTAATAAACTGTAGAACTACTAATTTTACAGTAATAAATTGTAAAATTGCTAATTTACAGTATATTACTAAGCATTTTACAGTTTTAAATCTCTGCTGCCAGTATTACCCTGTTGTTTTTACAGTATAATGCAGCTAATTTTATGGTTATAAACTGTAACATTGCTAATTTTACAGTAATAAACTGTAAAATTACTAATTTTACAGTAATAAACTGCAAAATAGCTTGTTTTACAGTTTATTACTGCGCTTTTACAGTTTCAAAGTGAAACCTCTGCTTTCAGTGTTATACTGTAAAAACAACAACGCATTTTTGCAGTGTAGCACATCAAATTTAGTTTTTCAAATGTCTTTTTTTTTTTTTTAATATTTTGTTGGAAACTCTCAAAGTCCGCCCAGGACTGTGATGAATGTCTCGTTAAAATTTACAACTAATGAATATCATCGTTCTTGCATTACACTTTTTCTTCGTCCTTCTTTGTTGTCGTTGTCTCATCGTACATAATTTTGCTCATTATGCTTGCGATTAGTTTCGCTGCTATTAGCGCAATCTTGGTCATCGGCAGGAGACAGCTTTAGAGCACACAACTACAAAGTAACGATTGAAATTTTTTCATTTCTCGGAACCCCCTACATTTCATTTGCATTGTCTATTTCAGTTCAACATTCAAAAATCAATTTACTATTACTTCAATTTCAACTCCCGTTCTTACCCCACTGATGGCATATATAACATCAGTTATTTTTGAGAATTCGCTACAAGTTTTAGGTCGGAATTCAAGTGAAACACGGACGATCGCAACTCACCAATGCAATCGCAAATTCCCAAATTTGGATTCAAGTGAAACGAATTCACTTGAATTCTACTTCCAGTAGCGGTTGCAATTTGCGATCGCCTCGAAGCGATTGCAATGGTGTTTCACTTGAATTCGGCCCTTAGTCCTATCTTATGGATTAAACGCTACAGTACTAAGTATACTGTCAATGTACTGCCAGTAACGAATTTTAGAAGCTTGAATGATCTCAGGTATATACCCAGCTTTTGACTCTTCGATGCATTTGATGTGTTCTTCAGTTAAAGATTTAAAAAGTGCAAAGATGTTTTTTCAGCGATCATCTTTTGAATATAAGTTGCATGTCATGAAAAAAAAACAAAAAAAAAAAATCATCTTTTATTTATCTTTTTTTTATATTTTTTTAAATGAGGTTTCATAAGTTTTTTCTTAGATGAATTGGCAGTAGTCACTTCTTCCCATGCAATTCCAAAAAGAGAATGACTATAAAAAAGTTGGGTTTGTCCACTGGTTGGGGTGTTCCTCCACTGGGTTGGTGAACTTTTTTCCATTTCAACATTCCCCCCCAAAAAAGGACAGAGCTGTAAATTTTTAATTAAAAAAAATTGCACATGTCACTGAAAATGTTTTCACTATATCATGTTTTGAATGCCATATAGCTTTCAACGATGTCATGAATTTTTTAAAATGAAAATGCATTTGAAGTAGGCGAGCAACCTACTTTTTTTTTCCAATATTTATTACACCTTTCTATAACTCAAAATGATTATTTATTGTGACATTAATCACACATTTTAACAATTTATTTGTAAAAATTTTTTTTTTTTTTAAGATTTTTTTTTTAAGTAAAAAGTCACTATTTTCTGAAAAAATCTACCGTTTTCTTAACACTTCCGATGTGTTCACTTTTTCACAATTGAAAATATTTTTTTTGCGTCTATCTCTTCGTTAGATACCGCAGAAGGATATGAACCTCTAAACTTGGAAACAATTTCTCGTAACTAAAAATATGGTTTACGGGTAAATGTTTGAAATTGCACCCCCAAAACCGTGATTTTCATAATCTAACTTCAGTACATCATTGTTTAAATCCACACATTGCATGCGGACTAGTTTTTAGAGCTTTATATCACAGCAATGTAAACAATACTCATTTTTGCAAAGTTTCAAATGTATAAAGTAAATACTTTTTTTGCTAGAGCTGTTGACATAAATGATAACTTCGAAAACGTGGTTTCGAGAAAACCAAGAAAGAAAAAATGAAATCCAATTAAAAGTAGTGCATTTGCGTTCATTGAACTTCTTCTAGTTTTCTGAATAGTTCATAAATTTCAAAAATGTTTGCGGATTTAGAAAGAAAAATATTTGGACTGTTTAAATGTCTCAAAATTTCAAAACAGGTTTTTTGAAAAACATAAGGGAATTCATCTACCTTCCATTCACTGATCGGTATACTCTATGTATATGTGGCTACCCCTTTTGTATTGATGACATTCACACTATCGTCAAAAACCATTCTTAAAAGAAAAAAAAAAATGCCAGAGAACAGGTTTCATTTTCATTTTGCCAACATTGACGAAAAAAAAAAGCCCCATCAAGGCTTCATTTCCATTTTTAAGACAAAAACTCTAATCAAATTAAAATTAAAAAATACTTAGAACAACTCTGTTAAATATGTCATTTCCGTCAACATGTTTATTAGCATAGACACATACAAAAAAAAAAAAAAAAAGAACAGGCTTTGTTTTTACTTTTAAGACAAAGGCTCTGTAAAAGTAAAAAAAAAACACTTAGCACAGTACTGAAGCAAATACACCCACAGATCGATCAAGATATCATGAGACTGCAGGTTCGTCCTTATTCTGGACTCCTCAGTCAGGAATAGCCAATGACCGAGCTGGAGGCAGATATCCTCTTATTGTAGCCAAGATAGCCTTCAAACGGGTAGATAAAATGCATTCACCTTGCCAGCGAGCGTCCGCAAACAATGGTACGGCTCAACTCGAAAATTGAAGGCAAAAGCAGGTTATTATGCAATGAGTACCGCCCATAAGACAGGGCTAAGGCAGAACTGAAGCAAATGCCCCACAGCTCGGTCATGACATCCTGAGACTGCAGTTTCGCCCTTATTCCTAACGTCCTTATTCCTTTTGGCTATTCCTGACTGAGGAGTCCAGAATAAGGACGAAATTGCCGTCTCAGGATGTCATGACCGAACTGTGGGTGTATTTGCTTCAGTTCTGCCTTAGTCCTCGCTTGTGGGCGGTAACTCATTGCACTTTGCACAATTCTGTTAAACAAGTCGTTTCCGTCAACATAATTGTTGCAATGGACACATGCAGGAAAAAAAAAACAGAATAGGATTTATTTCCATTTTTAGGCAAAGGAAGAAAGCTGTGTGTAAACACCAGGAAGAATTCTATTAAACAAGTCGGTTTTTGCCAATATGTTATGCGTCACGAACCATATTTCACAAATGTCTACGTTCGCTCCATTTTCCAGCCATTAATTTTGAAAAATGTCATATTTATTTTCTTAAAGTTTGATTAATTTACATCGAGGTGTAATACTTCATACTTCAGTTGTTGCACCAGCCTTACATTCAGTTGTTGTGATCTGGGTATAGTAATAATAATAAATGTAAAGAAGATTTCACAATATTAAACCACTTCATAAAATTTCTTGGAAAAGATTATTTTGGAAAAAAAATAACTTAAAATATGACATCATCAGAAAGGAAAAATCAATTGAAACATAAAAGCGCAGAAATAAAAATAAAAGTTCAGGTCTCTCCTCTCTCTCTTTATTTTATTTCCATAATTGCATAAAGAGTACCTGAAGTTCTAAAGCAAATGCAACATCGGAAAAATAAATAACTATATTTTACTGAAAATTCAATATTGAGTAAAATTTTAATCAGTTAAAATTGTTCCATCTATCAAATCCAATCTTTTTTTTTTTTTTTTTTTTGAGGAAAACCGAGATGAGCAATGTAAAGCTCATTTAAAAACATCCAAATTTTTTATGCACACTCAGTACGTGAGAACCAATTTTATTATTATTAAAAGCAAAATAAAACAAATGTTTTGTTTCTATTTTGTTGGAAATGAGCTTAGTACAATTTTAAATACTTCCAGAAAATATACCAAGCTGAACAAGGTGCAAGGAACGCGTTAAGCACAAATGCTTTTCTTTCACTTCTCATACCGTAATAGCTTTCCATCAGAACAGAACTGTCGAAAAAAAAACAGATTTTTCAGAAATATCTTTTTAGTAGCCTAGCGCCATCTAGTAGGAAAACTTAATAACGAAAGGAATTTCACTTTTTTAAAACTCATCACTTAAAATTTTGAATTAGCCGTTCGATTTGCTTGTTTAAGAAAATAATTAATGAGCTAAAGGTGGAACAGAATCTACAATATATTAATGTTAAATGAAGGACAATGAAGGAAACACAATAACACAAACGCACACACACAAAACGAGCTTGAAATTAATTAATTTTTATACATGAAACTAAAAAGTTGAAAATTTTAACCGAATTGTATGAAAACTATTTATCTCCACTGATTATGAATGCAAGTCTTTGTAAACATCTAAATCGAATATCCGAGGAAAAAATTGATTTGAAATAAACTATTTTACAAAAAAAAAAAAGGGGGAGGGGGGGAGAAAAAAAAAACATTACTTTGACACTACCTGTGTATTTAAAACTATATTTTAAACTTGGCATAAATTAGTAATTATTATATGGAAATAGTTTACAGCAATTATGTACCCTTGATCTTCTACTTTTTAAAACGATTTCTTTATTTTAAAAAAGAGGGTCTTCTAATACAATTAAAGAGAAAGCATGTGTTTTTCTCCTGTGGAATAGAAGTATAGATTAATTTTTTAATGGCACTATCTTATGAAATAATTCATGAACGCTTCAAATGCTAAAAATAATGTGATATTCTGCAAGATAAAAGCAACAGTTTACATTAGACTTTTTTTTTTTTAAATGAACTATAGACACGTGTCCAATGTTCATATCCCTTTAAAAAATAAATAAATAATTCATAAAGATTAAAAATTATCATGTGTGTGGTGTAGGGTTGGGCATTTTGCCGGCGAAATGGTATGTTTACCGGGACTGGCAAAAACTGCAAAAATCCTGGTAAAAACCGGCAAAAATGGAAAAAACTGGTAAAAACTATGAAGATAAGTTGGATTTCAAAAAACAAACAAAAAATTACATAATTTTGTAGATAATACAATTGAGACTAAAATCATAATATTAATTAAAAATTCCATTAATAATTAGTCATTAATTTGATAATTTAAACTTTGAAAAATAATTCTCGAAAAAAAAATCTCTTAAATAAATCAGGAATTTCATTAATAATGTTTCAAATCTTATTTTTGTATAAAAATGTGGAAAAAGAAAATACTGTCTGGTATAGAGAATTTAATTGAATTTGATGACAGTCAACCATTTCATGAAATAATTTCAATTAATAACGCTACCTATAGTTTAATATGAATATAAAAGTTATATTAGAGCAATATACCGACTTGTACAAATTATTACGCTGATATTACACTATTTTCTCCATACAGGACACACTAGTAATAGTTCATTTATTTTCAAATTTCTGTTGTTCTGATAGCATACCAAATCTGGCATTACTTCTCTTAAAAAGTAACTGAAACATTAGAATTTGTTCTTAGTTGCTAATCACTAATACAGCCAGAATCCACCTTCTATGGGGGGAGGGAGGTCATAAAAGTCCTTACATGTATATAACGCTGTATTACTACTTGCAATATGTGTCAAAACAATGTATTCTGTGTGTGTGGGGGGGGGGGGTGACCCTTGGCTATGCTCCTGGTCATGAGCAGTGGTTAATAGATAAATCATAAGACTTTAAATTAAAGCTAGTGAGTTATTTTTTAGCGATTTCCTCCACATTCATGTTTAGAATATTCAACAAAAAAACCTTTTACTAAGAGAGTACAAAGTGAAAACTAAACAGTCAGATTCCTTTTTCAATGATGTCTTGAAAATTCTAAGTTAAAAAAATACTTTAAAGCCAAAATTAGTAAAAGTTTAGTAACTTCCCCGTAAATAAAGATGGCTATTTTTTGCCACTTTGGCAACTTCCAACTTCTTGCCACTTTGGCAAAAAGGACGTTTTTTTCCATGGTTTTTTCCACCTGCGGAAAAAATGTGCCAACCCTAACGTGATGTAAAATTAAATAAAAAAATAAATGGTAAAACCGTTTTTTTAACTGTATTTTCAAAAAAGTTATTTGCTTACCGTTAAACGTCATTGTCCAGTTGTCCCATTCACCAGTAAAATTTTTTTCAAAGAGGAAAATCTTAGACAACAAGTTTAAATATGTGGTTGAACCTACATTTCTAAGAATGCATTTTCAAAATAAATAAATAAGTGAACAAATACATAAAATACAAATTTATATATACAATTCTCATTAGATATTTATATTAATATATAAATATTTTCATTGAAATTTCATTCTTTGCTTCTTGAATCTATACTATTTTCGTACTTCAATGCAAAATTTATTTTTAATATCTATTACAAATTTCTAATTAGCTATTTATTTATTATTTTTATTTTATTTCCTAATTTTGTTCATATGATCTTTGCCTAGAGCCCAATCTACCTATCTTTACAACTTACACTTGCCGTTTATGCAGATAAATATGCAGTAAAAAACAAAAATTTTCCAAACTTCGGGTCGCGACCCACTGGTGGGTCTGTTGGTAAGCCTTTGTGAGTCGAAACAGTCTATAAATAATATATTTAGTTTTACGAAGTTTTTTTTTTTTTGTGTGTGTGTGTGTGTGTGTGTGTGTCGCAACTAACTTATAAAAAATTTTTTGAAAAAAAAAATCGGTAGCGCTGCAGCTATGGGGGTCGTCAACTGTACCTGTCTCAATTTTCGTGACCGAGGGCTCTGGGTAGAAAGGCCGATGTTCCCATTACGTGATCAGCTGGACGAGGAGCCCCAGTGTTAAGTTCCCCAGCACGCTTAGTGCTCATTTTATCGACCCATCTGAAGAGATTAAAGGATGAGTCAACCGCGCCAAGCCCGGGAATCGAACGCCGGTCTGCGGTGTAGAAACGCGGAATTGTATGAAATAGTTTTCCTTTCGTAAAAACTATTTAATGAAATAAAAATATTATAAAAGTAAGAAAAGTTTTTTCTTTTCTTTTCAACTATTTTTTTTTCGAGCAAGTTCGATTATGTAATTTATGAAGACAATTCGAAAAGCATCATCAGAAGTTACACGCAAGATATAATGGTGCACGATCCAGAAAAATAATACCATGAGTTGAACAGGAAAAATATATTTTATAGTTTATTAGGTTTAGGGGGGGGGGGAGGCACACATACAAATCTGCGGGAGTGGCACACCTAAGTCCATGTACGCCACTGGATATGGTCTAAAGTTTTTTTTTTTTTTAATGAACGAGCGGTTAGTGTACATACTTTAGAAATTTCATTTCTGACATTTGTTTGTTTCATATACCACTCGGGTATCCGAACTCGAGTTAATAAAATATGTCTGATTTGAGGCAGGTTAATACGGTTTCCGTTTTTACGAGCACCAGTAAGGTGGGAGACCGTTTTAGCTCAACACACATACCATAAGGGCGCGAAATAACTGTCATTTTTATGATTTTTGAACATTCTTAAACCTTGGCTAAACGTATTTGATATTGGATGAACGATAATTTTATTCAGTCAATGTTCAATTAAGTAATGGTTTTGTTTAAATTTAGAAGTTGTACCACAGATTAATTACTTTTCAATAATCGTCTTGACGGCAGGCTCGAATATATTCGGTCTTGTCTGGGTTGTTTGTTCTGGAAATTTGAAAACATGAAAACACATTTTTGTCTTAAATGCCTGCGTTGATCATTAGCTCTCTGGGTTATCATAGCTCAATGGTTTTATCTCTTACTTCTTTGACTGTTTGTAGGGGCGGCAAATAAGAGGGGCAAGAAGGTACGATTGCACCCCATACAATTTTTCGCAGAATGACAAACGAATAAATTCAACTTATGTGTATCACAAATCAATAATCACGGGCGAAAGGAAATTTAAAAAGTTTACCAATTTAAAAAAAAAAGTTGATAAAACTTGAAATTTTTTCCTCTAGAGTCTGGATTATTTCAAAGAGAAAGGAATCGAAAAAATGCATTTTCTATACCCCTAACATAAGCATAACGGGACAAGAAAGAATTTTCATCTTCAGCTGTTTAGGGAAATAGCAAAAGACACAGGATATTGATGAAATGCAAAATTTTCTCTTTTCCTCCAAACATCGTAGACTAAAACTTGACTAAAAGTTAAAAACTAATTTTTATTTAAAACATTTTGTGTGATAGCTTATTAAAAAACTAATTAAAAACTTTTGTCATAAAAGTTTAAATTGTTTTAAAAATTCTAATTTTTCTTTACATTGAATTAATTTTAATTTTTACCAACATTCTCGCCCCTCAAATGTATTAAAATCCCCCCCACCGTTTGTTTGAAAGAAATGAGCAAGAAATAGGGGGAGGGGGAGGAAAAAGCTTGAATATATTAATGACTAGGAAAAACAAGAGCAAACTCAACTGTATGTACAGTAAAAAAAAAAGTATTAAGAAAAGAAAACACATTTCGCCAGTAGTACTTTTTTCCCTCTTTTAATTGATTCAACCATATTGGTTACAAACAAGGAAAAGTCAAGGGGCTTCACCTGCTCATGTGAGCAGGGGAACTTGACTTTTTTTTTAATCTCACCACATTTTTTAGAGAAAATAATTCAGTTTTGGAGCAGCGAAAGAAAATAGTGAAGACCGCTCGTTCACTGCCAAAAAAGGGAAAACTTTTCAAGGATGAAATGAAAGAAAGGCAGGGAAAAAAGACAAGCATACTTTTTTGATTTTTAACATTTAGAATTCTGCATATTTAATGCTTAAAAAATTAGTAAAACAGTTTTAAAATTTCCGATTCCTTTTTGTTCCTATTTTCCGTGGGTTTTTTTTTTCCACTGATTCTTCTGACGCATTCTGAGCCAACTGGCCCGTTTTTGTGGAAGGGAAATATATGTGTTTTATCCCCCCTGTACAGAAGATTTACAATAATTTTGTATTTATTTGATTTTGACTGCATTTACGGAGTTTCGATGCCAGTAAGCACATCCCTTTCTAACCTACCCATGACTGAAAAAAAGCTGTATTTAAAGAAAGACTATCAAAAAATAGTAGATAGCTACCAAATACGCTATATGTTTACGATAAAAACCAACAACACTTTCCATTGCATGGAAAGGTTGGAAAAAGCAGGAAATAGTAAAAGACTTAGTAGATACTCTGCCAGGAGGTCCGCAGGGAGACGAAAAGGTGTGTGGGGGAGGGGGTGCAGAAGCGTTCGGTATTGAGGAAGGCGGGAGGTGGGAGGGAAAGAACGGGCGGCTTCTGCTGAATTGTGTGTTGCCTTCAGGCAAGGTCGTCTCCACAACAACGAAAAAAATATTGGAACCCTTTTTTTTCCTTTTTGTATGTGTATACGGAAGTAAAAAGGCTGAGCTGCTGGAAGTATACGAGGTGACGATTATAAAGCAGTTTGGTTCGGTATAACTTCTTTTATTTTAATTTTTTGTTCGAATTATCATTATTTTTTAGTACGCCACCTAGACAATGGATTTAGACAACTATTGAACTTATTTTCTTCTGATAAAAATCAGCAATAGAGAATAAAGAAGTAAATGAATAAAATAATATTAGAAATAATTAATTGTAGAATATAAGAGTAAAATGTACACGAATTAAAAAAAAAAATAAATAAAAGTTTCACTATTACACAACATTTTGTCACACACTTAAGCAAAGATTTTCGATTATTCTAAAGGTTCTTTGATTTTATTACTGTTATTATTATTATGTTTTTTTCGAGCTTTCTTTAAGAGCACTTACCTATTTTCTATTTCAGAGAAATGTATCTTCTTCGCAAAAACGAAGCTAGGATCCATTAAAGGTGGTAAAATTTAGTTTCTAAAATGAATTTAGTTTCTAACAGTGAGCAATGTCTAAATGGCGCGGCGATATTTGGTTCTTTACAAAAAAAAAAAAAAAAAATGTTTGGAAATTTACCTCTAATAAAGAAAACAATAAATTTTATTCTATATTTATAACCCTGGCGTTGCACGGGCTACCTCTGAACAAAAAATTAACAAAACTTGAACATTTTATAAGGCTGGGCGTCTTACTTACTTTCCCCCAAGAGTTCTTTTATTTTCACGTTTTACCGTGTAATTGTTTACAACATATATTTATCATATACATTTCCGTGATGTAATTGAAATAGTTTTTTAATAGATTGTTGTCTTATTAAGGCGGGTGAAACCGCGGGACTCAGCTATGCCCTAAAAAGAGTTTTGAAGTAACAACCCAAGTAGCATCAACTCATCGGATTTTGCTCGGCCGATCAACAAACTCCTCGTAAACTGATCCTGTAACGCACGATGACATCGTTCCGATCAGTATATCCGAGCACGGTTTTCGATGAGCTACTTTTCATCAGAAAGCGATATCCTTCCGATCAATTTTCCCGATGAAAATAAGATGAGCTATATTCCATCGGAAAACGATATCCTTCCGATCAAGTTTCCCGATGAAATTCCTCGACACGGGACTGTTCTGCTCGTAAATTGCTCCAAATCTCATCGTATTCTCATCGGATTTTGCTCGGCAGATGAGACATATTGGATCATCGGCCGATGAGAATTTCATCGGGTTTCGATGAATGGCCGATCATCGGCCGATGAGATGATGCTGCTAGGGAACTCATATCCATTATAATACAAAGGATTTCCAATTTTTTGTTCAAGTTTTGTTAATTTTTCTAAGAGGTAACCCGTGCAATGCCGGGCCAAGCAGCTAGTTAAAACTAATACAGACTGAAAGATTACAAATCTATCGCGGTACCTATTTCGACTTTTAGTTCATTGGCGTTCAGAGGAAATAAACAGGGCATAGAAAGAAAGATAGATACTCAATTTTCAATATAAGTAGATGGCTTTTCAGCTAATTTATATTTCAAAAAAATAAAAATTGCTCGCGATAAAAATACTACGTACGTGGCCAGCTGATAAGTTTCATGTTTGATCAAGGGCGTAGCCAGGACTCACGTTAGGGGGGTGCAAGCAGTGGCACTCCAATAGGAGGTCACTGTGACCTCCCAAAAAGTTTTTATCCGATACAAATCGGCTGATGAAATTTGAAAACAGTGAGACAGTATTGCAAGACTAAACTTCTTTATTTTATTTATTTATTTTTCTTTTTTTTTTTCTTTAATTAATTTATTTATTTATTTCCGAGATACCTCACGTCAGTTTCATTCGGTAAATTAAATAGTTTCTCCTCAAAAACAGGCAAGCTTACTATCATTTTCTGAAAAGTAATCAATACTAGATATAATAACGCAGTTTATATAAAATTCCCAAAAATTAGAATAAAATTCAAATTTTTCAATAAAAACAGAAAGAAAAAAGCAAGAAAGAAAGAGAAAAAAGTGCTTGAAATTCTATTTGCACAAAAAAAGGAAGAAATTATGAACTCAAAGAAACTACTTTATTCAGTCATGCACACCTTAAACCAATGGATGGTATAAAAGATTTCTAACAGAACAAAACAATCTGATCAAACTCTGATCTAGGGGGGTGCAGCTGCACCCCCCTGCACCCCCCTAGCTACGCCCTTGTGTTTGATTCAGTTAAGCCTTCATTCAAAATTCACATTACCATTATTATTACTGTTTCACATCAACCTGTTTTTCACAATGCATTTCATATTTAATCATTTAGGACAAATCGCGTTCAAATTGAGAAAAATTTTGAAGATTTTTTCTCCATTTCTTCAGAATCCCTTTTTCCAATCTTCTGTAAATTAAAACTAATCCTGTAAAATTACTATCGGTACCTGGTTCGACTTTCAGTTCATTGGCCTTCAGGAGAAAGAAGCAGGACATGGATAGATAGAAAGATACTCAGTTTTTAATGTAAGTGGAAAAACTAAAACATACTTTCTTACAGGAAGCGCAAAAATTTAAAAAAAAAAAAAAAAAAAATGATGCAGTGGCTGCCGCTTTTTTAATCACATTTATCCGAAACAGTTTTGATTCAATAAAGCGGCTAATTTAATAAAATTGAATTTTGTTCTGTTTTTCATGATGTGATTCATAAAAGATGCTGATTCAATGAACCACCGATTCAATTAACTGGCGTCCACTATATATTAAAAAAAAAGAAAGAAAGAAAGATGGCTGAGGTGCGCAGGAAATCTGAAATCTTTTTTCAGTTGCAGAAAAGTCGCTGATAGCTGTTACACAGTCCGATCCTCAGTTTCTTCCTCAGTAGTGAATCGATATTCGTCAGAATAAGTACTTTTTTTTAATCAGAAATGAGTGCAAAGAAAAAATGCACACAAAAATGTTTTAATCGTGACTCGTGAAAATGTAACAGAATCTCATGTCACGATTCAACTGTTTGTGCGTCACAAAGTTCGATCTTTTCGGAGCTATTAACTATATGTACAATCAATTCGGTAACTTGTTTGAGGGGAGGGGGAAAAAAGCACAAAGCACTTTAAACCAGGGATTTCCAATTCCAACTGTTGGAGGGCCGCAACAAAACCAGAGGTTCATTAGCTGGTTGCCAGGGTTGCCCTCGAACTTATAAAATTTTTAAGGAGGGGAGGGTGGGATTTTTCAATTTAGCAAATGAAACTCTGCATGAAAAAAATACCAGTATGCACAGTGTACACACGTGTGAGTCTTTAAGAAAAACACTTGTATAACATTAATGCCGCATACTTTCTCTTTATGCTTCCCTTCGTCAGTTTGACAAAGGGCCCGCCGCGGCTCCCAGCAGTCCTGAAGAGGGAAACGGTAAGTTCAGGAGTTAATAATACGTATTAGATATTAGTAGAGATTTCATTTAGAAAGCCTATAAGTAATATTAATTTAGAAGAAAATATATTTTTCACTCAAAAAAAAAAAAAAATATTTTTACTGTAACTTATAGTGCAATCTTTTTGTGGATCGTGGGCCCCTCCTCCCTCGTAGCGGGGTTCTAGTTACGCCACTTAACAAACGCATTCCGAAAGATTTACAATGCTTTCTAAAACAAGTAAAGGACGCTCAAACAACTTTAGGGAAAAACGAAATTTTCCATTTATCGAGTGAAATTCTTAATTTTCGGAATAATAAAATACGAACATGCACACATACTATACCTACTTTTAATGCGACGCGACATAAGACATTATTTAAAAGCAAAAAAAAAAGATTGAAAAAAAAGGAAAAAAAAATGCAATGTTGCAATCTGTTTCCGAACTTTCACTATACTTTGTCAAACAGGGAAATTTCTGGGAGGTCACAGTGACCTCCCACTGGGCGCCAATGAAGCAAGTAATCCTTATCAAGATTTATAATAAGAGTAATAATTTCGACCTCATAGTTTCCAAGAACGAACTTTTTCTATTCCATCACACGTGACAATGAATGGTGTAATTAAGTTTATTTTCTTAAAAAAGTAATTAACCGATATGAAACGCGAACGCTTAATGAGTCTTATAATTAGTTGCTCAAATATTGACTTTTTATTACGCAATATGACATACGCATTATTCTATGAAACGAAAATACATTATTACACAATTTTTAAATAGCTTTAGATGACTTCAAAAAGGCTTCAGAGCAAAATGTTAATTTTTCATCTTTCATCATAGATGAATTATAATTTTTTCTTTTCTTCATTGATGACTGAAACCAATTTAAAAAACTTAAATTAATATTTGACAATGTATTGCGTGCCATAAAAAACAACCAAAGTATTTTATAACACTTAAATTAATTTATGAATATGGGATGCTGTTAAGAGAGAATGTACGCAACGAAATATATCGTACAACAATTAAAAACGCCTCAGAAAAAAAGGCTAAAAAACAGAAACAAAAAATATATTTAAAAAATTTGTATTTTATTTGATTTTTTTCTTTGTACTAATTAAAATAAAATTAAAAAAAAAACTTACCAACCTTGAAAGCACGAAACTTGCTGGAATCTCTGAGTCAGTTCTTTGAAAAGTTTTTTTAAACAGTTCAAGGTCAATTAGCAGCCACTAATGGTTGAAGCATGTGTTAAGTTTTGCTCTGCATACCGGAAAACAAAATTTCGCAAAAAAATTTTTGCACAAAAAATAAATATTTCCTTCTATTTCACACACACAAACCCGACTAAAAAAAAATTTACGTCCTCAAAAATTTTAGCCACTTAAAACACAGACCAAATCCAAGAAAAATCCAATCGCAAAAATCTCAGGGTGCAACCGGACGCTCCAGGTTGATTAACTCTATCGGCGAAATCTAGACTTGAGATACCCTTACCGTCACGTTTAGAGTACCCCGCGTTTGTAAACATCTTCGCTTTCGGGAATAAATTTTGATTCCGCTAATTAGCATCAACGAAGTCCAGTCTCCATAACGCATGCGCGCTACACCATCTGGCGGCTGAGTTTTCTCCTCCAAAGCATTGTGGGTAGTTGTCATCATGGCGTTCGGCGTTGTTGTTTGTCGGCTGTCAGTGGACTTTTTAGAATAACATGGGATAAAACCGGGCTTGTAAATCTCATGTAAGTGTGTTTTGAAGCTTTCTGAATCCTTTTGAATCTTCCTTTATTGAATGTCTTTGATTTTTTCTTGCGTGCGACTTAAATACCATTTATTCAAGTTTTTCACCGGTCAACTGTGAATGTCATTTTTCTGAACTTAGTTGTCAGCTATAAAACTTGTTACCCTTTGCTTATCCTTTAAATGTAATATATCTAATTATAGCAATAATCTTAATTGAAATATATCTTCATCTTAATTCAAGTTTATCTTTTGGGACTTAAAGTTGGAGTAATAAGTAACCTGTTTACAGAACCTGGTTAAAGATTTGGAGGCCCATAGGCATTTGAAATGAGGGGCCCCTTCACCATATGTATTTACTCCTGCACTTAAGAAATTTAATATTTTAGGCAAAATTCATACTATTCACGCGATAAAATAAGTTGTGGGTACTTTCGGGCTCTGGCACCTCTTTTGGTAGAAATTATGCCCTGGTGATGAGAAAAAAGTTGGATGGAAGTATGAACGTTTACTTAAGTTCTATTCGCATATTGCATTGAATAATGTTCTTAAATTTTAGCTCAGTGCCATCTAAAGTTAATAAAGGATATCTTCAAGATTTTTCAGGGCCCCTTTAAAACCCCGGGGCTCATAGGCAACTGCCTACTTTGCCTATTTATTAATCCGGCCTTGCCTGTTTAATATTAATTCGGTTGCTACGCTTGGAGAAATACAGTCAAACCTGTTTATCTGGAACCTGCCTATCTCTATGTCGAAATTTTTCAGTTTCCCTGTTTTTGCAGCATAAATTTAATGTTTTTTCTCATGTTTATCTCGAATGATTTTTCCCGAAAACCTCTACCTCGAATTTTGACGGCTGTCATTTTTGAATTTTATCTCCAGCCCGCTTTATAAGTGGTATAACTTGGAGACAAAAATCATCTTTTGCACAATCATTCAAAGACTATGTTCGAACTTAAAAGTATGCATTAACTTGCTACAGATATAGTCATCACAATTAGTAAAACCAAGACTCACAACATGTCATACAGTAAAATATTTAACAATATCAATGCAAAACAAGCTATTAGGTATTTGACTTTGTTTCAATTGCTTATTTTTTAAAATTTTATCACAACCTCTGTGTCTCGAAACCTCCGACTCTCGAATTTTTCTTCTATCCCATGAAATTCAAGATAGACAGGTTTGACTGTATAACTGATCTGTTTATGTTTGGAGGTACCTACTTTATGTTTTACTGTCACATCTTAAAAGGCTTTGTTGAAACTATTAGAGCTCTAGCAGTTCTTTGGTTTTGAATTTTAGTGTTAAAATGCATTGTTCTTTTTTTGATCTTTTTATACTTACAATACTGCCAACTCTTCAAAATTTTAGCTCAGAGTTGTAAACAAAATATTTTCTATTGCACACATCGAATCAGTGTAAATGTCATTGTTGGAAAAGCATGTTAAATACCATGCAATTTTAAATTCTGTACAATTATTGCCCTTAAATTCAGAAGCACATGAAATATACACCTAAGAATTACTTTATGGAATTTATTAAATGGAATTCACCTTAAAACTTTACACTAGTAAACAACGCCTGTTTCGTGGAGATAGCTTTTTGTTTCATAATCATTTAATTCAGTATAACATTAAAATTTTATTTCTCAATAAAATAATTCAAGCTTGAGAAGTGTGCTTTTTTTTCGTTTTCAGTCGCTTGTAAGCCTTTCTGCTTTATCTGAACTAACTATATCAAGTACAAAGAATCCTGTTTTACTTTGTATGCAGTAAAAGTCAATTGTATTTCTGAAGAAATTGTCATTCGTATTTTAACATATATTTTTATTATTGTCCTAAGTTTAATAAAGTCAAAATTAATGACTGTTTACTATTTTGCATATTGTATTAGATTGCAATTTGCTTTATATTTTGATGAGAAAAAAAATGCTGTTCAGAAAGACTTTTGACGATTTAATCTAAGCTTTAAAGTTTGCCTGCCTAATTTAGCAGAAAGACTTTTCAAAATTGTTGACTGAATTGCGACTTTTTGATTCAGAGCTTATTTTATCTATAATGTTTTTTAAATGCAAGATATTGTCTACAACATTCCTTAAAGTTACCTTCTTAACTTGGTGTTATCTTTTGCTGCTAATGACCGAGTACTTGTTTTTAATTAGTTTATTAGAAAATATTAACAGTAAACTCCCAATTATTGGGGGTCGGATGTCTGAAAGTTTTTCACACTTTAATTTTCTTTTTTAAGGTGATTAAAATAAAATTAAGGTTTTTAATTTTATTTTTTTACGGTGATGATTTACTGAATACAAAAAAAATCTAAGTGTATTATTTGTCGTTTTTAGCTTTTCAAAATAAATTTTACATTTATGTTGTCATTTTTAGCAACAATTTATATGTACGTATTGTGTTTTTGACTTGTTTTAGCTATTGCATACTCATTAGTATCATTTTTTACATATCTACGGTTACCGTGTCACCCTATTACGTGTATAATCAGGAGTTTACTGTGTTAGCTTATTTCTTTTAACTATTTTTCCTTAAAAATAACCATTTTCGGTAAAATTAATAGCAATAAATTAGTGCAAATTATGCTCAACAGCTATTTGATTTTGGTAAATTTGATTCTCTTTACTGACAAAATTGTTGCACAAAAGTAAATATTTTGTTGCAGATTTACTAGATTTAATGATTTAAATACAATCATGTCTGTACTAAATCATTAATTTAAAAAAAAAATCTTCTTTGATAAATAATGTAATCAAATTGTATTATAATTCCATTACACAGTGGTAAAATTACACATATGAAATACGGGTGATCTGCATATGTATATTATGGTCTTTTCCACTTTCATGTTTTTTGTCCAACTTGCATCAAAAGACCTTAACTTTTTTTTTTTTTTTTCAGTAGAAAAAATAACAAACCTGCTTGATATTATTTCAATCAAATAAAAGTAAAAGATAACCACTAGCATTTATTATTATTAGTGTATTATTTTACGAACATTCTTCCTTTTGCACAGAAATTTTTAGAAATCAGCCCAAAATATTTTAACTTTTAAAAAATTCAATAAGTATCTTTTTCTTTTCTGTTTTTTTGATCAAAATTATTATTGAAAAGACATTTAACCTTTCACTTTTTGTTATTAATTACCTTTCTTTTTCTGATTTCAGTTTCACTTACTTGGAGTTAGATACGAAGCAACTAAAAAATATGTAAGTACAAAGAGTTTTGTTTTAAAATATCATTTTTAATGAATGGAAAGGCACACCAGAGCTGTACTGCCATGCTTAACACAAAAGGCATATCTGCACTTTTAGAAAAAAGAGTTATTGTTAACAGGTGATTCTTTAACTTTTTCCATCAAAATACAATGTTTTATGGTCATCCATGAATGAGAAATTTTTTAAAAAATATCTGAAAAAGTACCTACTGAATCAAATATATGGAGGTGCAAAACTTTTATTTAACTGCAACAGATCTGTTTTAGATCATGTTCAGATACCACTTTTTTGCACTTAGCATGGCAGCGTAGTCATTTGATCACAACTAAATGGTGTATTGTAAAATAACTACTTTTGTATATAACTTCATGTATGTATTTCTTGATCTGCAATTTAAAATTGCCTTTTTTTAAATTGTACTCTATGGAATTTGATTTGTATTTTTTTTTTTTTTAAATATGTTTTGTTATTGTTTTCTCAAAAAAATTTTTTTTCCCTTTTCAGTTTCATTTTACAAGAATGCTGTAAAAAATGTTAACTTCAAGTAAGTATTGTGTTTTTTATTTACTCGCTCTCTCTCTTTTGTATGAATCTATTATCACTGATATTAATTTGGAGTTTGTATGGAAGGGGAGTATTTTATTTTGAATTCATATAGATACAGAGAAGAAAATAAGTTTAAACTCTTTAACATTACTTTCCTTGAACATTATTGATTCCAAAATTCAATTGTTAAATTTTAAATACATTTCAAACATATTTCATTTTTAAATAATCACTTTGGATTTTGTTCTTTGTATTTCATGATAGTAAAATGCATCCAAAAATTGTAGAATTGGTAGTCTGTGTGAAATCATTGAATTATATAACATCACAGAGTGAGGTTGAAAAAAATAAATTTCATGGTGAAATGCAAAAGAGCAATTCAATTAAAAAAAAAAAAAAAAAAACATTGATTGCTGCACAAAGCAGCCTGCAGAGACTCCAAATATGTTATGTCCTTGTTTTGATGCTTGAATTTTTGAAGAACATGGACTCTACTTCTTTGAAATGCAGTTAAATTTTGAAGATTTCCAATAAATGTCAAAAATTCATTAATGCATTCAACATTCATATGATCATATTTTGGCTCTGTAACGGACGTATCTTACGAGAAACGTACGTCCCTTATGGTGAAAATACTGTTATTTCAGTACTTTTTCTGGAAATTTTCCAAGTTTAACTGCATTATATGCTGGTAAAGACCATGTTCTCCATTAATTTGATGAAATAAAACAAGAGTTTAACATATTTCTAGTATTTGTAAGCTCTTATGTGAAAATCTGATACGTCTGTTACCGGTGGAATTGCCCATAAGCAAAAAGTGACTAGGGGACACTCTTTTGAGTTTTTTCTATTAAACAAGATAAATATAATTCAATATCTTATATTTTTAATAGGGAGTAGCTGTATTAGGTCAGGATTTATTGTTCCACCTATAGATTATCAAAATATTACTACTAGTTTTTCAGAAGTTTTTACAAGCTATTAATGCTTTGTGCTGGATAAATGCTCAAAAATGAGCTGCAAAGAATAACCATGCAAGAAATAATGCAGGTAAAATTTTATGTTCACTATGTTCACACCCTAATGAATTGAAAGCAGAGTCAAAGAACTTTTTATTTGCTCTAAGTTTTAGAGTAAAGTTCTGCTATTGTGTAGTATGTCATACAAGATGATTTTTATGCCCTTTTTTTTAAAAAAAAAAAGCATTAAACTTATCAAATTTGAAACTGTAAAATATTTTCGCATGGATAGTATCTGAAGTAGATATACTAATGTTATGTTAAGCATTATCAAAATTATGATATTTGGTGCTTAAAAGCCTATTGTCTATTTTCTGATCTAGATCTTTAGTTTTTAAAGACAATGTCTACACAAATAGACCCCGTTTTAGATAGAATTTGTGCAAGCTGTTTAATACATTTTTCTGTGGACAGACTTAGTTCAATCTTTTAGTTAGCCTAAGAATTTTTGCTTTAGAAAGATACAAGTGTGTGGAAATGCGTTTAAGTAGTTTAAGATAAAATTGACAGTGTCTTTAAAGGAAATGATTTTTTGAATCATACATTATGAAAACGATTCTTCAATGCTGCAAGTATTCTTATTTATAGCATAACCTGGAAAACAAAATGATAAAATTATTAAAAGTAAAAGAAGTGCTGAAAGCGAAACCTTCTTAATGCGAACAAAGTGAATTGAATTAAATTTATTAATAAGAATACATACTTATTAATTCATTGGTAGTGAGGGAATAAATTAATGAGACATAGAAAGCAACACATGGAATGCAAAAGTAGCTGCTGTGTCTTGTATTGCTGTTAATAAGAGATTAGCAATTACAAGTAGCGTAAAAAGCATGTTATCAATAGGCGAAGCATGTGAAACTACATTTTGTTTTGAAGGACAACTCATAAACTGAAAAAATTGACAATGTTTCTAGACTACCATGGTCATATTTTGCTTTAATTGCTTGTTAAAAAACAGAGCAAATATATTGCCACTAAAATGTTTAATGAGTGCAGCTTGCGTACAATGCTAGAAGACAGGAACATAAAAAAAAAGACTTTTTGAAATTAAAACTATCCATATGCAATTGCCAGATCTGATTATTGATCATTTGTTCAACCTTTTAAATAAAACTTAATGATACACAATGTTATATCATTTTTTTTTTTTTAATCATTGATTTAAATATTTTTTTAGCTTAAGCCCTAGACTTGAAAGCTCTAAATTTCACCACTCCTGCTTTATTCTTCATACAAACTTCCTCTCTAATTTTTAAATTCATTCCTAGCATCTATCCTCGCCTAGTTTTATTTATTTATCCAGACTCAACCTGAAAATTCAATTTTTTTGTTAGTAGTTAGTACAAACTTAAGAGTTAATCACCTTTTAAAAATGTCATTATCCCCTTTTCTTTCTCCCACTTTTTTTGATGAAATCAATCATTTATTCTAAAGGCACAATATGGGTTTGAAGACAAGTATTGGCAAGGAGGCCTGCTGTTACATTAGATGCATATTTTTATAAAATACAAAAAAAAAAAAGCAAGTTCATAAATTAATAGTTTCTACTGTCAGCTCTTGTTGATAGTTAAATAAATGAGAGAACCATATTTTTTTTTTTTTTTTTTCAAATTATTTTTATATTATTTTGAAAGTTTGGTGAAGCAATACTTGAAGTTTAATGATTTTGTATTTTTTAGGAGAGAGATTTCATGTTTACAAGTGTAAATTAATTTATAACTGAAGTTTATTAGGTACCTTTTAAGAATTCTGCATAATCTTTTGAAATTATTTTTGTTTTTTATTTTAATTTTTTTCAAAAAAAAAAATGTTCTTTGCACCCTGGTTTTTATTGCATAAATTATTCATAGTGTGCTTGCATAATTTATGCAATATAGGTAGGTTATGTTTCTATAGTTTTAGAGATCACTTTTGCACATTTTTTCTATTTGTAAATGTTGCCAGAATTGCCAAGTGTCACCAAGTATCTGATATTTCTTGTAAATATTCATATTTGTTGATTATGTGTACTGTGCTTTACTAAATAATTTGTTCTGTCTTTCAGGAATATCTTTCCGTACATGCAGAGAGAATCTACAATCAACTGTGTTAAATTACTATATCTGTTAAGTTTGATTCTTAAAATGTCATCAGTTTTGAGCATCAATTTTTTAATTGTGAGTTATGCTGATCATTTGGTGCAGTAGAAATTTAGAGCCAAATATTTAGTGTTTCTTTACAAGTTACTTCAAAGTTGAACTTTTAGTGTATCTTGAGTTATTTCTGTTTCAAATGTAATATCAATATTTTGCTGCTCAATCCATGCTCAAAGAAATGGCTGCTCTAGCAATACTCTTTGCATTATTATGTTAATTGAGGTGTTCAAAGCAAGAGTGAACCAAGTTTATTTTGACTTGATGTACTTTAGCTCTGAGCCTGGTAGATTTCAACAATAAAATTCTATGTTCATAAATGATTCTTTTAAAACTAAACCAGATTAAATGGAAAAGGACTTGATACATTTTAGCTCTGAATGCCTCAATTGTAAAGAAAAGGTGACGACGAAGATAGTATAATAATCTTAAAATAAGGCATTAAAGTCAACAAATAGTCAAATTTATTTTAAATGTTGAAGAGTTGAGTGCAATATTTTTGATTAAGGTTAACTTAATCATTATTAAACTTTATTTCTCAGTTGTTTTTAGTTGAAAAAAATATTTAAAAGCAAGTTGCTATGTTAAAAATTACCAACTTGGGTATGTCCTTCTATAGTTTTTTTGAAATTTAATAAATTTGCTTTAAACATTTCATTGGTATATAATTCTATGTGCTAAAACAATTGTACTTACCTTTTTATGCATGGAGAATCCCCTTGAATTTTCTGTTATCTTGAGAAAGAAACTCTCAATCAGATAGTAAGAAAAGTAAGGTATCAAAGCTTTATTCTACTTAAATTTGCAAAATTATTTTTGCATCTTTATTTTGTCACAATATAAGTAAGTATCTTAATAAAATAATGAATGATGAGGCTGCTAATGAAATTTATTGTTGATTTTCTCAAATGTTATCTGAATAATATTTAAAAGCCTATTGTCACTTTCACTAAGCAAATAATGACCACTAATGGGACTCCTGTTAACTATCCAATTAACCCAAGGTTTCTGCAGAACCCAGGTTGAAATCCTCTGAGCTAAAATTGAAATAATATCTATTAAAATTAAATCATGAAGAAAAACTTCATAGCTTTGCAAAGCTACCGTGGATATTTTTAGGCTTTATTATTCAAATTATTAATTATTCATGCTTTACTTAGGTTGACCTTTGATTTTGCTCATTTCATTGATAATGTACCTAGTTCTGCCATAAATACTGTTACAAAAATTTAACTTTGTTTACATCCTTGGGTATTATTTATATAATCTTTGACCCTATCTGTTTATTTTCTTCACATGCCAGTATAATAATCCCAATTAATTTGTATTTTTCTTTCACTCAGTTAACATGGAGTGGGGTGATAATGAAAACCGTATAGCTGTGATCGCTTTACACAAAGTTGGAAAATGTAATACAGATATTTTCAACACTTTGAAACCTTTGGGTATCAGCCGTATGTTCGTGTACCGCACTATAAATCGATACAATGAGACCCTATCTGTATGTGACAGACCCCGATCAGGCCGTCCCCGCACTGTGAGAACGGCAAACGCAGTGAGAGCAGTGCTGCTCGAATTAGGAGAAATCCTATTCGAAAACAAAAAATCATGTCTCGGGAAATGGGAATCTCTGTCAGATCAATGTCTCGCATTATAAAAAGTGACCTTAGAATGGGTGCATTTCGAAGAATGACTGGACAAAGGCTAACCACTTCTCTAAAAAAATTAGAGTGGATAGATATAAAGTGCTGCTTGGTCGTTACACCAATGGCCTTCACAGAAAAATTTTGTTTATGGATGAGAAAATTTTTACGATTGAAGAAAAATTTAATCGCCAAAATGATCGTGTGTACGCGCACAGCTCTAAAGAAGCCCAGGAAGTCATTGGAAGAGTAGAAAGAGGTCATCACCCCTCCTCAGTGATGGTTTGGTGGGGAGTTTGCTTTGATGGCACCACAAAGCTCCATTTTTGTGAAAAAGGAGTTAAAACAGCCGCTAAAAACTATGAGGACGATATTTTGGAACCAGTTGTCAAGCCTCTAAATGATACCCTGTTTGCTGAAAGTCATTGGGTTTTCCAGCAGGATTCCGCTCCAGCTCACAAGGCAAGGTCAACTCAGCAGTGGCTGCAAAACAACATTCCTGAGTTCATCTCTGCCTCGGATTGGACCTCAGGAAGCCCTGATCTCAATCCATTGGATTATCGACTATGGTCTGAACTGGAGAGGATGGCATGCCACAGAGCACACCCTAACTTGGAAAGCCTCAAACAATCTCTGGTCCGAGCAGTTGAGCGCTTTCCTGAAGAAGTGGCGCGTGCTGCTATTGATGACTGGCCACGGAGATTAAATGCCTGTGTCAAGGCAAGAGGGGGACATTTTGAGTGATTTCTTTTTTTTTTTTTACTCTCTAAATATATAAGTTTTATTTTCTAATAAAGTTTTTGAAAAAATTATTATTTTTTGTTGAAATCTGTATATATCTCCTTATAACAATATTTATGGCAGGACTAGGTAGTATTGCGGCATTTCGAAAGTATGAATTCTTAAAATATTTAAAAGTTACTCATTACATTTTGTCTGTAATAATACGAGTTATTTCTAAGAAGAAACTATGGTCAAAAATATTTCAAAAGGTCAAAATCTAGTCATTACTGATTCCAACTAAATATTATGGTGGATAAATTAAGTAAACATTTTATTTTCGTAATGTGTATTTTAGCAGTAACCCTAACTACAAATATATCTGATCTAAGTGCAAATACTTAAAAAACTGTTTTTTCTAGCTTTGTTTTACTTTTCTTCTCTTATGAAATTTCTCGTAGTTAATTTCCATGTTTACGCTTAATCATCTAAAATATGTTGAAGATAAATTTTATGTTACAAAAAAAAAAGCATTTGAAATTCAGATAAAATATCAGCTCATGCGTTTTAATGAAGAGTCAAATTTAAATTTAGTAAAAGAAGAATTTGTTCTAACAGTATGTTTTAAAAATTAGTGAAGTACTTAAAATATCTTTTACTTTGTAATTTGACACTGCAGAATTAAAAAATAATGTATTAGAGGTGATGGAAAATGTAATCTTCACTGCATTAATGTTCTGCTTCGGTTAATGGTATGGTATATGTTTGGTGGCGATAAGTGTTTGTTGCAATTAATCCTATCATGGGTAAATCCCCTATCATGGGTAAATAAGACCAATGTAAGACTGTTTTGAATTGGTAGTGAAAAAACGGGGTGATGTTTCAACCTCTTGGTGTAGGTACTCAAGTTTTTAAAATTTTAAACTGTTTCTGAATAATGTAAAAATAATGTTGTCAATTGGTCAAGTTTTAAATAGACTTGGTTTCGCAGCTAAATTCTTAAGTACCAAGGGCTTGAAGAATATGAAAGTTTAAATAATAAGTCTAATAAATTAGAATTTTTTTTTATTTTGTTTTCATTTCAGATCTGAATGTTTCTGTTTCACAAAAATTATGCAGATTCACAAATGATTTTGTATATGTACTAAGTATTGTAAATTAATTTTTTTCATGCATTTTAGTCATAAGAGTTTGAAATTAGTAAAATAACTGTATGTGGCAGTTATGCTGTTAAGCATATGTTTTATTTTTAGTTTTGTATTTTATAGTTTATTATTTAAATCATGCACATACATTGACTAAAAAGTAATAATATACAGTTAAACATCACAGAGCATTCCTTCTTTCCTTTTTTGTTCTTCAATTCCTTTCTGACTCTGATCTTTGGTAGTGCAAGAAGGTATACAAAAAATGCATAGACATTTAGTTAAAACCAAGCCTGAATAAGAATATAATTTTGAAACTGGAAGTTACATACATACAAAGTGGTTGATTTTGTTTTCAAATTATTCAACATTTACATACAGGCTTAGTTTATTCTTAGTGCTTTCGCTATGATATTCGGTTTCATTTCATTTCCATTTGATTTGTTGTCAGTGGAAGATGTACTACTGGATCTAGAGTGACTAAGACACATAGTTTATGCTTGGCTATCTTTATTTTTAACAATTTTGGAAGAGCAATTTCGCTCACTTTTTTCTGTGTGCTATATCTGTGAGGTACATGTTTTATATTCTTTGTTATTTTTAATCAAAATGTGTTTTTTCTTCACATTTTCTAGAACCAATGCTGTAAGGTAAGTACTGTATCTGAAGCATGGAAAACGACATTTAAGTGTTTTTATACATCAAGTACAAATATATTTATTTTTCTCTTTTGTCTTATTCCCCCTTACTTTCTTCCCATGTACCTATTAAATTGGTGTATGATTGTATTTTTTACATTGATATTTTTCATTCAATAAAATAATTAGTTCTAAGCTTTGTAGCTTTCATTTATATTTCCATATAGTGTTTCTTAATAAGGTTTTGCTACATTATGCTTTTTCCTCAAAAAAATAAATAAATAAATAAAACATCATGGTTTATTTTTCACTAATATTATTAGTGAAACCAATGCATACCAAAAGAATTTGATGGAATAAATTCTGTTAAGATTTGTTGCATTAATCTTCATAAAAATTCTTAAAACATTTATGAAAAGTTTAGGAGAATGAATATTATTTATTCTTGGATCCAATAGAGAAATATCCATAATTTTGGTATAATTTCAAATTTTGCTTTGTTAAATTAAATGATTTCCTGTCTAGTCTGCATAATTATTGCATATGATTATACTACAGTTATTAATTTTCATTATGGGTATTTGCATTGTTAATGCAATTATCTTAATATATTAATTTTGCTTAAACTAATAATTTTTATGCTTTAATTACATTTTAAGGGCTAATTTGGTATTGAATTACTTTTTTTGGTTTTCAAAATGAAAAAAAGGCGACTGACAAATTTGCTGCTAATAACCACTAGCGACAAGAAACATTTTTCAACCTTGATTTTAATGTTTGTGTTTGATAAATTGTTTTAAATGTACAACATTTTTTACATTGTGTTTTATTTTAAAGGTTAGACATAACTTTTTTTTTATCTTTTGAAATATATTTTACTTCTTCCTGCATATATGGTGAACTGGGTTATTAAATAGTTTTTGCGGCTTGCTGGACAAACCATATGGTAATCGATAGTAGCTATGTATGAGTTTCGTTCTAAAATACATCATATCAAAACTTTAAGGGCACTAAATACGGATAGTCTGTACACTAAGGTACATTTCAACCAGAATTATACTCAAATGTGCCCTTACATAACTGATGTTCTTACATTTTTTTTTTCAACTGGTTTACTCTGCTTGCTTTCCTAAGTTCCATTAATCACTGATAAATACACATTGTTTTGAATTATATTTGTACAATTCAGTGCATTTTCAAAAAAACAATCACTTTCCACTATGTTCAAATGAAGTTTGACAGCCTGAAGATTTTAGGAGAAAATATTAAGAGGGCTGGAAGTACATTTTTATTTGCAATCAATGATGTAAATTCGTTCATTATCAACAACTTTTTCCTGTCTATTGTACATATTTTCAAGACAATATCCATGCATCCAAATTTCAATAAATGCTCAAAACTAGAAATTCTCCACATTGCTGATAGCATATTTAATCTTTTTTCCTTCTTTTTTTAATATACAAGAGAAAATGGTTTTTGAAAACATAATTGATTGCATTTTAAAATTACTTTTACAAATTTATCATTTGGATCACTCACGGGTCTTGCACGATGAGTCAGGGGAAAGAAAAGCTTCAATGCGATCCAAAGCTTTATGCGTCAAATTTGGCGCCTAGGGTTGGAAATCAATCCTTCAAATCAAATTTTTGGTCGAAAAATGCAACTAACAAAGTCTGATTTCTAACACTGCCTCGACAATGTTTCCTTGTTTTCATGGAGTTCAGTGAGAGAAGAACGTTTTATTGGCACTGATTTTTGTTGGGGACACTTTTGCAAAATATTACGAAAGTTTACGGAGTGCCAGTTATCCTGCTCTTTTAGCCCAAAAAGCAGTAAATATTTGCAAGAGCATGGCTAAACTTATCAGAGCCACACCCCAGCTAAAAATAATCGATAGAAAATGTAAGTTTTTTTTTTTTTTTCAAGATTTTCGCAGATTTCTAGAAGATAGAAAAAAATCTACATTTTGTCTTCAATACACTCTACAGAAAATCCACTTTTTTTTTCCCTTTAGTTTTCTTTTAATGTGCTTAAATTTTCTGAAGATTTTTGAAAGCTTTTCGGCAGATTTTTTTTGCTGCGCTGTAAAAAATGAATTTTGTTTTTTCAGTATTATACAGCTAATTTTTTAGTAATAAACTAAAAATAGCTAATTTTACAGTAATAAACTGTAAAAATGCCAATTTTCCAGTTTATTACCGTACATTTTAGTTTCAAACCTGTAAAGTTCTACTGTTTTTACAGTAAAATGCAGCTAAATTTTACGGCAATAAACTGTAAAATTGTTAACTTTACAGTAAGGAAATGTAAAATTGCTAGTTTTACAGTTTATTACTGTAATTTTGCAGTTTTAAATTGGAACCTCGGCTGCCACTGTTATACGGTAAAAACAACAGCTCATTTTTTGCAGTGTGGGCTTTTCAGTGAAATCAAATCACACAAGCAAAGTTTGAGCTTGACTAGGGATGCACCGATTAATCGGCCACTTTGCCAATTATTAATAATCGGCAAAATCGGGCCGATTAATCGGCGTAAAAAATATTTTTTACATGTTATTTTTTAAAGTAAACCTTTACTAAGAAATTATGATGAATAATTTTATTAACAGTAATAATAATCCTCACCGTTGATGTAAACTTTTTAATACATTAATTCTCCTATTTTGAATAAAAATACACATAGTTAATGTAGCAACATTTCTCATGCGTTGATACTTTTCTCCTTGCTTTTAGATAATCTTCAATTTTCACAAGAATAAAAGTCTTGAATTACATAGCTACTAATAATTGAAAAATTGAAACTGAAAGAACTTCAAAAATGGATTGCTCACCACACAGACTCCCCTCCTTTTTTTTTTTTTTTTGAATTTTCATGTCTAGTGTACATAATTAGCAATGTGTTATTTCAATATTGTTGACAATAATATGAAAATTAGTTCAGAGAAATTTGATAAATTTTGAAATTATTTTGGGAAAATTAGGAAAATGGAAGAAAAAATTAGGAACTATTGTAAAAAATAACTAAGAAAAAACTGAAACGGTGAAATTGGTAGTACTGAAAACAACCATTTTATTCATTAATCGGCTTGACCGATTAATTGGCCGATTATCAACTGCCGATTAATCGGTAATCGGCCAATTTGCTTATCGGTGCATCCCTAAGCTTGACCCAACTTTCACTTCCGATACGGAACATAAACACGACCAAAGCCCTGAAACACTCACACACTTCATATTCAAAATAACAGCCACCAATAAAAAAAAAAATCCCAGCAACCCTTTCTGGAAGTCAGAGGTCGCGCCCCAGTGCCGGACCTCCTGCCACGCGGGGTCCAGTCCATCAGAATCGGGTGCTAATGTGCCGGCTGATTACGATCAGAATGCGCGCATCCGGCTCGCACCTCCCAAATTACCCGCCATTATTTGCTTGCCCTGCCCCTCCCCTCCTGGAATATTTATCTCCTGGCCGGGCCACTTAATCACGAAATTTCGTGGCGAAAATCGTGCCCTCACCTCTGCAGAAAACGCGCGAAGAGAAATGAGAATGGATGGAAGGAGCTTGAGCCTGGTTGAGGATTCTTCGAATGGGATTTAATCGTTTTGTATTGGTAAGGCTTCGACCAGAGACGAGGGATGTTGTTTTGTTTGGATGTAGGAACACGAGTTGGGTCGGAAGTTTTAATAAGGACCCATTTGTATTTTTTGCAAGTTTTATTTAACATTCAACACATAAAACATGCAAGAGGACATAGGAACACGACTACACAAAAATGCAAAGTAAAAAGGACCTAGTCGAAGTTAAAGTTATTATTTGGCTCGTTTATAACGCCATCTCTAAAATGGTGGAGTTATATTTTTGCCGTTTGATCCAATGAAAAATAACTCGTATGTTTCCCATCACACTTCCCACGTATTCCATTCTTAATTTTATTTAACAGTTTTTAGCTTAGTTCTGTGATTCCTTACGAAGTAAAAAAAATAAAAAGAGCAGTACTACTAGAAAATGTCTTGGAAACTTGGCTGCTAAACCATGTACAGGCTTCTTCTCACAAACATTGACAATGTTAAATTGAGAAGAAGCTGTATGAAGCACTAGAAACCCTTAATAGAGGCCCAGTTTCTAGACATTTTCAATTAGTACTACAGTTTTTTTTTTTTTTTTTTACTGGGCAGCTAACGAACTAGCATTACGCTGACATCTTCTCCATGTGCTGATAAACTGCCTTACAGTGCTTAAGAAAGTAAAGAGCATAAATGAGTTTTTGAGATTTTTGAAGAAACGTGTTTTGGGGTGGACTCTATACTAGCAAAAGGGAAATTTGGAATTTATTGTTTTTTTTTTTTTTCGTGCTTTGTGTTTAGCAGAAACCAACTAAGCAAGCTTGTTCAGTAAAACAAAATCTCACTTTGCCTTAATGACTTTCAAATTTTAAACGTTTTTATTATTACTACCCAAACTGACTGATCAGAAATATCGTAGGCAGTTTAGTTTTTATTATTTTTCATTGCAGCTTTATAATGATAGTTAGACTTTAGGATTAACCGCTTATAACGTTGTCGAATTCCCGCACTTGCCAATACTACAAAACTTCTAACAGGTTTTAGAGGGAAAATAATGCAATCTTTTGTAAGTGTTTCTATAGTTATGATAAAAATGAAAGAAAAAAGTGAATACTTCTCCAACCTTTTATACACTCACGAACCAATATTTAGAAGCTCTTTTTTTAATCTCCTCTGTTCATCATTCTAATTACTTATGATGATAGAATAAACTAACGAAATCCTTGTGAAGGATGATGTCAAAGATGTGCATTTTTAATTTACTTTTGGGTTTTATTTCATCTCCATAGTTATTAATAATTTAATGTTTCGGAATTTTAAGCCCAATTTTGAGTCAAATTTTCCCTACATGTATAAAATTATTTTTACCCTTTTAGTTCCTTTGACTGATTTTAATTCTAGGTTTTGCTATACTAAGATTTCAACACGAAACAATCATTAAGAGTAAAAACTAATTTTCCGTTCATGAAATCGTATGAAAATTCCAATTAAACTAAAGCACAAAATATTTCCTTTTTTTCAATTTTCATCTTCAAAAAACACCTATTTTTATATCTAGCAATAATTTTGATCCCTGTCAATATCACTCACGATAGCTTGACAATTACCCCGCTAAAAACAAATCAAAAGAAGAAAAAAATGACGAATCTTCTCGTGAGCATCGAACTAAATAAACATATCCTTCACACAAACAATACAAAATACATAAATGAATTATCCTCAACCTATTTGATCTCATAACACGACAAAACCAGAGCCACTTCCATGCTCCGACAGGAAATGGACATTCCTGCCCTCTATAACTTATTTTAGCTTCGATTATTAAGCATATAACAATACTGCTGTTATGAGGGCGTTATTCTCTTAATTCCATTCTACGCATCGGAAAGTGGAAAAAGAAAGAAGAAAAAAAAGCCATCACGCGAACAACAGGACGCTTTTCTACGGTTATTAAAACGCACTCGAACAATATGATGGATTCTGTTCTGAATCAGAAAATGATTCTGAAAAGAGGTGCATTCGAGCGTACTTAAACGCGGGTTAACAGAGACGGTTTTAACAACTGTGCCGCCTATAAGTTACAATTAATCGCCACCGAAAGGTTGGAAAAAATTGCAGCCTATAGGCTGGGGGAAAAAAAGAAAGAAATTGCGGTCTAACGCTACATTTATTGCAAATGTAAAAGATATTTTGGGAAATTGATACTTCGATTTTAGTGGTCGCAGGAAAAAAAAAATATTGAAAAATTTAACGTCTGGTAGTTTGCCGTCAGGGGTGCTCACAAGGGGAATTGTGGCGCAAGTTGCACCCTCAAAATTTTTGGGGATTTTTTTAAACTAATTTATTTATTTATTTAAATTATTTATTTTTTTAATTTAAATTATTTACGGACTTTTTTAATAAAAGTTATTTATCAATTATTTTTTTAATTTAAATTATTTCTTTATTATTATTTCTTTATTTATACATCTATTTTTTGTGTCTGCGTGTGTGCGTGCTTGGATGTCTGGAAGCGAAAAAAAGCGATTCTATTCTGTCGATAATTTGAACTTTTAAAAAATTAATAATATATAAAAAAATAATAATTATAATTTAAAAAATAAATAAATACTTAAAAAATAAATTAAAAAAGAGGGGCAAAAATAAAAAGCACGAGAGAGTTGTGAAAAATTCTGGGGAGGGGCACCCCTGTTCGCCGTCGTAAGCTATAGCTTAGTTTGACTATTTACAAATCCGCCTTTGCATATAAATCAAATTGTATCCTCCGTCCCCCACCCCGAAGAAAATAATAGACGTAAACAAAAAACAATTATTGCATGGCATCCCAAATCACAGCTCTTTTGAGGTCAAATTTGTAAATGAAAGCGAACAAATCTGATTTGGGCGCTTTTTTCACAAGTAATTGATTTCATGATCTTATAAATAGAGCCCGAATTATCTGCGTTAAAAGTCATTCAAATATGTACGTACAATTTGACGTACGTACGTACGTACGTCAAATATGTATGTACGCACTAAGAATGTCTAAAATGTGCACTAATAATAATAGATATACAGAGTGGGGCAAAAGTATTAAAAGCATTTTATTTATAGATTTAAAAAAATAAATAAAAAAGGAGAAATTGTGGCAAGTGATATTTTTTTCATTAGAAAGAACACGAAACAGCATTATACAACAATTTTAACTATAACGTTCTACATGAGCTCCGTTATAGTGTCAAGCAAAATATCGGTTGCCATATCGAGGGATCACAGTAGGCACTTCTAACCCCGGTTAAAAAGAGAGAGAGAATAATTTTGAGATCGCTAATTAAAATAGCACTTTAAAAAAACTAATGTCTCTCAAGTAGCGCATTAGTGCGAATATGCACTAACCATTAAATTTTAAAAATAAATTATTGAATTTTGAACTTGGAGCATTTGAAAAAGGGGGTTCGGTTTGTTCCCAATGATGAAAATTAAGAATTTCAAAATTAGCATATGATTTTTTAAAAAAATCACAGAATTTTTCAACTGAAAGTTAAAATATTTGTTAAAAATTTAAATGAAACTTTAAAAGGAAAAGTTGAAGAAAATTTGTTTTCCTATTTGGAAAACAGCATTTTCTTTTCTTGAAATATGAAAACGTTTTCTTTCATCGCCATATAAAGAAATTTATCTAATTTTCTTCCAAAAACATTTTTCAATCATATTGCAAAAAACAAATGCATGTAAATGAATAAATAAAAATTTGCTTTCAAACCTTTTTTAGATTTCTAAAACACGTTTTATTAATAAAAGTTTTTTTGAATTTGCTGTACTCTAAAAACGTTAATTCAGATTTATTATTAATCGAAAAAATTAACGTCAGTTTAACTTTTCTTCGCAAGACATTTTTTTGTATCTCCTCTTCACTTTACTTCCTTTTTTTCTCATATTCCTTTTTGAATTATTGCTTAACATTTAACATTTAAGTACATATCATCTTCAAGGGGAATCTTGTCTTATTTCAAGATTTCAGTAATAATTAATGTATAAAAATTTTATTACCCAAGTGAAAGTACTTAATCTCTGTTTAAGCACTTCCAACTTCTTTTTTTTTCATTCTTCTTTTCGAAATTCTCTTCTACAGGACTTTAATTCTGTTGTTAATTGGGCTTTTAGAGTAATGAGTTAAGACATCTTAAATATTCAAGCCTCTTCGTAATTAAGAAATACTTCAATAAGAAAAAAACCCTCGCAATTATTTATCACTTCAAAGAACATCGGAACAGCAATTCTATTACTCACTCATTCTACACTGAAAATGGCATCTGTCATACGAAATAAATGGAGGACGTGATCAAGGAGGACAATCAATTGTGTGGCATTAATATTGTCATGCTTTTTTTTAATTAAAAAAGTGGTAGTTGATTTCTTTTTTTTTTAAATATTTTTCAGAAAAATAGATTTTTCTATGAATATGAAGTTTTTGAACAAGTTTTTATTGTGCTTTTGCATTTCTTTTTTCAAGAAATATTTTTGAAGAATGATCTTAAAGAGTCGAAATTAAGTACTATTTTCTCCTTAGTTTTGATCTTTTGACAAACATTATTTGTAAAAAATTCTGTGCTGAAAAACAAGTTTTTGATTTTTTTTCAATTTGGAGATTTATTTCTTTTTTGATCTTACAAAGATTATTTCGGTATAAAAACAACATAAATATGCTTCTTAATTTATAATTCTTTTAAATGGTAATTTGACAATAAATGTATTGCAATACATACAGATAATCAGAGTATAATGCATTAAATCAAGTACAGAAGTTTGGAACCGAATTTATTACTCAGCGTAATTATTTATTCTCTTTGGGGCCTCTTTTCAATTTTATGCTTCAAGTAATTTAAATAATTCACTATTAAATTATAAAAGTATTGACCATGGTGACATAAGGTGAAATATTCCGTTTAGGCATTAGTGTAAACCACCAATATTTGATACGCTTAGCAAATAAGCCGAAAGCTAATCATAGCTAAATTTAAATACCGTTTTATAATTATGATTATATAAAAAGGCATAAATCAAAGAACTAATTAATCTTTTAATTTGAAATACAAAATGGTGTTTAAATTTACATTGTTTACCTTTCAGCTTATTCTTTATAAGTATCAACTTCTAGCGCAGTGTCAATTAATGCTACTATGATTGCAATTTCAACTTTTGGTGGTATTTTCTTATACGTGAATACGTGATAAAAATTTTGTGGGTATCGAAAGGAAAGTTTATGTAAAGCCAGAAATATTGTTTTTTTTTTTGATAAGAAAATATTTACAACAACTCATTTTGTTCTGATTTACTTATTAACTTTCAGAAAACTTGACAAATCTCTGCAAACGTACTTTTTTCACAAAAAAGAAAAAAAAACATTTTGAAAGTTGTCCCACAGTAATTTTTAGACTCATATAAATCCTTATAACAGTATACTATTTGTACTATTATTTATTTATTTATTTTATTATTATTGCTGTTGCTTACCATCATCAATATCATCATCGTTTTACTATTATTATTGTTGTTGATGTTGTTCAACCATGGTTAGGCTGAAGCAAATAAATGAATAAATAATAGTTCAAAAGTAAACCAAGGAAAGGAAAGTGTACTCCATATTTGTATAACTTAAATGCAAATGTTAAACAGAGTAACTAATTTTCAATAGTGTAATTTTAAAAATATAAAATCCTTCTTTTTTTAATTTAAAAAAAGGGGGGAAATTAAGGAAAGAAAATGCTGGAAAAAAAGTAAAACAAAAAATCTTACACGCGAGATGGTTTTGTTCCAATCTCACAATAGTTTAGTATGAAACCATTTATAACAATCGTTATGTGATTCTAAAAAGCATTCTAAACAAGTTCTTCGGGCATCAGCTGCTAGTCTTATTAATTCTGCGAATACGATTCCATCCTGTTTAGTCTAAGAAGAGTTGGAAATCTTGGAATTTGAAATTTATTAAAAAACAGAGAAGAGGAAATATTTCTAAATCTTTCTAGGAAAACAAGCCTACTGTGTGAGCATTTAACATCCATAATGCAAGACGATTTTTCAGTGCGAATGTTTTAAGCCAAACTTGGCGGTAGCATCGACTATTCAGGAGTTCGTTGTTACGCGTAAACTGCAATGCATTGGAAGAAATATAGGGTTGTAGTCACGTTTTGGCGGAATAAACATTCACGCCAAGGAAATGTTTTTTATTCTCGCGATTTGAAAGGGGTTCGAGAAACTTTTAGAGATTTTAAATTGACTATACATCATTGAGTAAGCAAAATCAGTTATGTACACATATTTTCGTAATAAAAAGTAATTAATTGCACTCTGAGGAGCGGTTTACTGCTTAGAGTTGTTCCTCAAAGCAAGTTGAGTAAGTAATAAGAACAACGGGGGGGGGGGGGGAATTAACGGATAAGACTCACTCCAAAACTCAGAGATTTTTCTTTCTTTCTTTTTTTTCTTTGATGATAGAAAAGGTTTAAAATTAGCTATGTATTAATTTGAATCTTTGATTTTGGTTATACCATTATTCTAAAGCAAATTGTGATTCATATATCACGTGATTTAAAACTTTTTCTTAATGCGAAAGAGTTTGGAGCTTTAGAGGGCTGAGTATTGGTCAAAATAAAGTTTAATTGCAACAATTTTGTCAACAAAGCTCAAAACTCTTTGACATTGAAAAATAGTGCATTGCAACCTCGAAGACATGGGCGTATGTGTTCGAAGACGTGTATGTGTGCAAGATATGGGCGTCATTATGTCCAGCATGGCGGAAGAGCAGGAGCCAGTGAGTAGTTCTCGGGTGGTGCAGCACCGGCACGCACCACGTTGGCAGATTTCCAATCTGAAAGAAGGATTACGCGACGTCAAAGGACAACTATATATATATATATATATATATATATATATATATATATATATATATATATATATATATATATATATATATATATATATATAAAATGTATAGCAATCTGTCATTGCTCAAAAAAAAAAAGAAAAGAAAAAGAAAGAAAGAAAGAAAACGGATTCGAAAATGCAAATGATAAATATTTTATGTAATTCTGTGGTATAGGCGAAGGAACCCCAAAAATACATTTCGACAGGCCCCCAAAAGTGCATTGCGGCGGGCCTCTAAACCAATAAATCTGCCACTGTCTATCCTTGCCTCATTTGCAACTGTAAACAGGGACTTCTTACCCATTTCAATGATGATACGAAGAGTGCCATGCCTGCAATTAAAGTCAAATTAGCAACTATCAATACACAATGTGCACACGTACCGATGATTTTGCTCTAACTAGTATCAATGCCGAACACCTAACTAAATAGACATATTCTCCCCAACACAAAAATGTGGAATTGCTTTGATATTTAATCAATCATAGCAGAGTAAAAACGTATTTTTGGAAAAATTAAAATAATAATAAAAGACATTATAATTTTAAATTTTTACTAGGATGTATTATTTTTAACGGATAAGGGGGAAATACAATCTCTCCTACTTCCAACTCAACCGATTTCTTAAAAGAACGAATAATTTCAACAGTTTTGCCAAACGGGCGATCTATTGCCAAGCTATAGTTCCCAACAAACTTAGCCGAAATATCCAAAGGTAAATGTTTTCAATTTCGAACATCGTTTACGTCCGCATTTTCCCTGTCTCCTCACCATTCCAAGTCAGATTAAGCGATTCGAAAAGGAAATCAAAAATCTTCCATTTGTATACAAAAATCTAGAACGTTTCTTCCTTTTCTCGGGCTGTACTTTTTTGCTTCCAATGTCCAACGTACAGATGGCTCGGAATTCTATTATGAAAGCAAGCATTTATACATAACATCTGCTTGAATAAAAAACACTTGCACTTGATATCCTCGACAAAAAGATGTATCGCTTGAAATGTCGAAAAGAAAGGATGGAAAAATATGTTAAAACTTAGTGGAGAATTGATATTTAGAAGAAATCGTAACGAAAGCTAGTTTAAACACTTGCTGAAAAACGTGATTTTCAATGTGTTGTTATTTCTATGTGAAGCGATAAAGAGCAGCAGTGGTTACATACTTTGCAGTTGCTTTCTGTTGACATTATGAGCATTAAAGCTACAGATGGCCGCTTGTTTTGAAAGTAGTAGTTAAATGTTTAACTTGTTTTGAGCTTTTCAGTTTCGTTTTACCCATTGTGGATGATGTAGTTCTTAATGTGAGTAAAAGGACATCAAATATTTGAAACAATAATAATAAAATTTAGAAAAAACACCACTAGGAAAATGTAATGACATCTGGCAAATGTTGTCGAGCAATTCAATGAAGTCTCCTTGAGGAAACTGATTCTGGCTTAGCCATGTCAGGATAAAATGCAAAGTGAGGTATGTCCACTTCCACCTGGGTACAAAACAAAATATTTAATAGGGTCAGGGGCTAAGTTGATTCTGTGAAGGTATTTGCGGAGGCAATTAAAGGTCTAGGAAGATGAAGGGGCTATGTTACATTAAAAAAAAAAAAACACCCTGGACAATGGTAAGTAATGAATACAGGTAAGCAAATAAAACTTCGTACGTCAAAAAGTAGATGTCATTAGACCAATTTCAGACGCACACTAACTAAAAAATAAAAAAGCTGCAGCAATAAAACTTTGAACTTTAATTACTCGCAATTTCTGTTTTGTCACATAACCCCTTCATCTTTCAAGCCCTTCAATTATGTCCAGAAGAAAAAATGCAGCATTATTGTAGATTTATCTTTCTACCGCACATAAATACTACCATTATGAATGGTAAAATAGATGATTTTTGTATCAGAACTTCAAAAACTAAACTAACTGTGCAATCGCTTAAAGTGAGAGAATAAAACTTTGAACTTTAATTACTCGCAATTTCTGTTTTGTCACATAACCCCTTCATCTCCCAAGCCCTTCAATTATGTCTAGAAGAAAAAATGCAGCATTATTGTAGATTTATCTTTCTACCGCACATAAATACTACCATTATGAATGGTAAAATAGATGATTTTTGTATCAGAACTTCAAAAACTAAACTAACTGTGCAATCGCTTAAAGTGAGAGAATAAAACTTTGAACTTTAATTACTCGCAATTTCTGTTTTGTCACATAACCCCTTCATCTCCCAAGCCCTTCAATTATGTCTAGAAGAAAAAATGCAGCATTATTGTAGATTTATCTTTCTACCGCACATAAATATCACCATTATGAATGGTAAAATAGATGATTTTCGTATCAGAACTTCAAAAACTAAACTAACTGTGTAATCGCTTAAAGTGAGAGAATAAGACTTTGAACTTGAAATTGTGTACGATATTAAAATCAGTGATGATAAATTGGTAGTAGAAAAACAATCATCCTTATCATTAATCGGCTCATCCGATTAATCGGTATTCAGTAATCGGCCAATTTTTCTTATCGGTGCATCCCTGCTTTACATATTGTTTTACGAACGCTTGAAGCGAAGCGTTGGTGATTTTAAATGAGAAAAAATTGCTTAAAAGTTTTGTTAATTAAAATAAAGTTAAAAAAATAAATAAAAATTTGAAAGTAGTTTATGATATGGGTACAGGTACGCATCTCGACTTGTGCACCCTCGTTCTTCTCATAAATTTCTGAGAAAATATTTCGATTCAAGTAGGGGGGGGGGGAGAAAGATTTATTTTATTCGAAATATCTTCCCAAGGACAACTCAAATCCGTGTTTTATTTTTTAGGTTAAAAAAAATCGATTAACTTTGATTGGATTATAAAAAAAGTAAATATAAGTATTTACGAAAAAATATGAATCCTATATTTATCCTTTTGTAAAAAAATTCCTCCCCTCGTAAAAAATTTTGTTACGGTGGAATTCGTTTCAAATTAACTTAGTCGGCCAGATTTTACCACGCAGAATGTGTGCAAAATAAAGTTTTGTGATTCAAGGGAATTTTTCGGACAATCAAAGGATTTTTGAGATTAATGCTCTCACGGAAGAAATTTAGATTTTCTGATACAGAAAAATCCACAAACACTAAAAATTTCATTATTAAGGAAAAAAACTGTTGCAAGAAAAACGAAAATAACGTTGTTTTTGAAGTTAGTATACTCTAATGGTCGAAAATTTCCAAAATTAATGAGCTCGATGTGGATATTCAATTATTCAACTATTTTGCTGCGAGACACCTTCTTTCTTTTGTTGAGAATAAGTAATTCCATTTTTTGTCTTCAGGAAAAGAACGAAGTTCTTCTGAAGTTAGTATAGAAATTTATTGCTCCTGAGTAGAACTGCTGTTGCCATCTGGCGACGATGATTTTAACGACGAATTTTTGCTGCTTTACCGCAGGCGATGCAAATAATGCTAACTGCTAACTAAATTTAATTTGTAAATATGAAAAATAGTTTCACGTGTATCGATGTAAAAAATGAATGTTGTTTTTACAGTATAATACAGCTAATTTTATAGTAATAAACTGCAAATATTGCTAATTTTACAGTAATAAATTGTAAAATTTTTACTTTTACAGTACTAAACACTAAAATTGCTAATTTTACAGTAACAAACTGCAGAGTTGCTAATTTTAGAGTTTATAACCGTACATTTTACAGTTTTAAACTGGAATCTCTCCTGCCTGTATTATACTGTTGTTTTTACAGTATAATACAGCTAAATTTTACGGCAATAAACTGTAAAATTTCTAACTTTACAGTAACAAACTGAAAAATTGCTAGTTTTACAGTTTATTACTGTGCATTTTACAGTTTTAAACTGGAACTTCGGCTGCCAGTATTATATTGTGAAACCAGTTCAATTTTAGCAGTGTATGACATCAGTATTGTAGCCAGTAAGGTTTGATAGTTCAATAAATATTTTAAATCACTGAAGAACAACTTAATTATTTTTAAATCTCAACGTTCTTTGTACATTGGAAAATAGTTTTTTCCCCTCTAACTTTTGTTTGCATAACAATGTCTGCCCAAGTTCAGTAGGAAATTGACCAATGATTATGTAAATACTGTAATAGGACATAGAGGTGGAAATTAAAAAAGTATGCTGCCATATGAGTGGGAGTGGGTTGTTCTTCATGCCATCACACTCGTGCATTATGTATGCAATTAAGTCTCGTTTGTATGAGTTTCTGATTGTCTGATACATTTAAGAGCCAAAGTTTTAACATGAATGTGCTATCCTCTCTGTGCCAATTATTTTGATACAAAACATCCGTTGATCCCGTGATGAAGAAGAAACTTCTTACATAAAGCTGTATACTGTAAAACACTTATCTCTTGAAACCTAGAAAATTTCTGTTAAAACACGATTTAGAAAATACGGCATGGCTAGATATAAAGTCAAATATGTGTTCCACTACATGTAACATCGATTCCCAAACAGTTCACTCCCTAAATACAAATAATAATCGATATTTAATGACTAAGTAATGTTTCTCTTCGTAATTATGACGTTAAATGAAATATTATTGCTTCTTAATTGCAAAAATTTGTCGAAAATGGAAGCTGGTATCATTAGCTGTCGTCATTTACTAGATAATAAGTAGTAATTTTAAGGTACAGATATGACTGAAGTGTAGCAGTAGTCCTTATATTTATTCTTTCTCTGCAAAATTCTGTTTATATGCAAATCATTTTATGGTTGTTAAATCGTCATCGAAAGCTGTACTGTCCCGCTACGTTTGCCATGTAAAAAGCAAGAAGGGGCAGTGGCGGATCCAGAAATTTTTGTAAGGGGGATCAAGTTTTAGCGCGCTAGTGGTATACCGTATCAGTTAAGTGGAAAAAAAACGAAGCATGTAAGAATTTAAACCTTATTTAAAATATCGTACGATAATGCACAGCAAGTAATATTTTTTATTATATTCTGTAAAATTAACCATTTATCTATTTTGGTAAAAATTTACTGTTAGGAAAAATGTAAATTTGCAAGATATTAATTGTCTATATGTAATCAATATTGGAATTATAAAATTCTTAATTAAAATGTAATGTTTTTAATGCACAATACATGGATGAA